>WBMZ01005104.1:0-209156 GCA_013400975.1 Atrichornis clamosus
AAACCACAACACCTAGTCCCCTTTCTTTTTCTCATGGTCATTCTCACTGACATTATGTGAACAAGCAGTCAGCCTTTTTTTCTTTTTCTTGATTTTTGAGTCTTTTGGCCAATTTTTGTTGCTAAGAACAATGACTTTGTGTTATTTAGTTTTAATAAGTTTGTGAAAATGGCAACTAGTGAGACAGCCAGACAACTGACTCACATGAAAAAGAGACTGCATAATGCATTCAGCAATTCATCCATTATATGTAGCATTTTAGGTAGTTGTGACCACTGAGCTCATGCGTGAGACTCTGAACCAGCAGGACATCTCTTGTTTAACCAGTAGCTTGGACACCTGCTAGGAACTGAGGGTGCATCTATTGTGGAGGTGTCGTGGATGATGCCAGAAGAGATTGTGGGAAAGAGGTGGGGAAAGGAGGAGTATTGCCATGTGTGCTTGATGCACTGTGCTTACGGGGTCTTTCTGTTGCTTTTAGAATGAATTAGTTTTAAACTGTTTCAGAACTCTCTTTAACTCTAAATTAGTATTGGAAAGAGTGAATGATTCTCAATAAGCTGTAAGAAATAGGAATTCACTAAAAAAATCTTCCCTTATAGCTCCTTTGCAACTCTTTCCCTTGGTTTCATTTCTATCTTCGTAATGATTGCATAGTACCTGGAAGGATAGGACCTTCTTCAGCAATTGTGGGGACTATTTGAGTAAATTTTGTTACTTGTGTTGACTATGAAGTAGGATTTGGAAGAATAATACTGTAATACTTTGTATTCCTTGCTCTGTTGGATCACAATTTGGATTTTTAAGCTCTGTAATAATGAGAAGATTAATCCCTTCTTGACTGTACAGTTAGGGGGTACTAATAACTCATCTTTTTTTTTTCCCCAGCTATGTGGAGTGGTCTTTTCACTCATTTAACAGAATCTTGGAATAACTTCAAAGGTCTAGATCCAGGTTATGTAACATGGATGGATCTCATGGAAAAGCATGGCTACCATGCACAGAAGTTTGGGAAACTGGACTATACTTCTGGACATCATTCAGTAAGGTAATCAGGTAGATTCTCCTGCTTTCAAATGGACAGCAGTGAACACATCATGTAATGGTTGGTCACGTGGTTTCAGTCTCCAGTTGAAATAATAGTAGCTTTAATTTTTGAAAAATTGTGTTGTGTACCTAGCAGAGATCTGTCCTACAACTTTATGGAGAAGGAAGCATATCTCTCGCAGCTGCACTTTGGCTTTTGCCTGTAGCTGAAAGGTGATATAAAAACTGGTTTTGCCCAACATGAATGGGGGTTTTTTTAATCACTGGTATTGCTCCCTGAGTGAAATTCATAAACTGTTTTTGCCTTGCCTTGAAACTTCCTGGCTTCCTGGTTATATTAACAGTGTAGGAAAAGCAGAACAAAGCCCCCTACTTACAATAATTAAATATTAAGTCTACTGTCACAAAACATGAGAAGTTTTGTGGGTTTATTTTGAAGGCTGTAAGTGTTCACAGACTTGTGCTGTTGTGGTGGGTTGACCCTAGATGAACACCAGGGCCACCATGACAGAACAAGCTGTTCTGTCACTCCACCTTCTCAGCTGAGCAGGGAAGAGAAAATACAATGAAAGACTCAGTGGTAAAGATAAGGATTGAGAGAGATCACTCAGGCACACAGGCAAAATAGATGTAACTCAGGAAAATTAATTTATTTTATTGCCAATTAGAATGCAGAATAAGGCAATGAGAAGTAAAACCAAATCTTAAAACACCTTCCCCCCATCCTTCCATTATACCCAGGCTCAACTTTCAAATTCTCTACCACATCTGTCAGCAGCACAGGGGGTTTGGGGACTGGGGACTGTGGTCAGTTCCTCACACATTGTCTCTGCCACTCATTCCTCTTCAGGGGGAGGACTCCCCACAGTCTTCTGCTTCAGTGTGGAGTCCCTCCCACAGGAGATAGTCCTCTGCTAATGTCCCCAAAGTGAGTCCTTCCCACGGGCTGATGGTCTTTATAAATGGCTCTGGCATGGGTCTCTTCCACAGGAAGCATTCCTTTAGGAACAGACTGCTCCAGCATGGGTCCCCCCTGGGGATCACAAGTCCTGCAAGTAAACCTACTCCAGCATGGGCTACTTTCTCCACAGGTCCTGCTGGAAGTCTACTCTGGTGCAGGCTTTCCACTGGAATCACTGTGTATTCTTTGCTATCCTCCTTCTTTGGTGTGGGGTCCTCCATAGGCTACAGGTACATACCTGTTCCATGGACTGCAGGGAGACAGCTTTTCTTGCCAAGGTCTTCTGCATGGATGGCAGGGGAGTGTTCTGTCTGTGTAGTTTTTCTGAAGATGCTCTAGCTCCCTGATTAATAATGATGTCTGGTTTTGAAATAATAATAAAGTCAGTGTTTTCTTGGATATTAAATAAGTTAGACTTACTTAACATTTCTTTTTTTAGTTTTGAGGGGAATTAGTTCTTTTAACTTGATCCTAATCTCAGTCTGACTGGATAATCAGACTGGCCTATGGCCTCCATAATGGTTTTTCTCTGTATAAGTCAGTATCATGATATTAGGTGCAATTAGACACACCTTTATCATAACTTCATTTTAATGTTTATGAAACATGCTTTCTCTATAGACCAACTACCTTAATTTGTTCTCAGTAATTTATTTAAGCCTGTTTAGGTTGAAAGTGTGAGCCTAAGCAAGGAGTTAAGACAATGAAAACAATTGTTACAGATAATTCTGAATAGCTTTTCTGGAAGTTAAAATGCACTGGTAAGATTCCTTTGGGGATAAAACTGGTTAGATCTCTTTAAACAATAATAATGCTGTGTTTTGATAAAAGTATGTGATCAAACTTTGAGCAGTTTATACTCTCTTTTGTAATTTGTTTGGTTATATTGAAATTGCTGTGAACAAGATGAAGATTAGTCAAGGTCTTAGGTGGTCTGTTTCCATCCACCAAGGGTCTTTCACTCTGGTAAAGAAATGGGGGCATCTGAAGGCAGATTCTCTAGTGTTTTACAGAGACAACAATTGTCATGATATTAGAAAATCTGCACCAAAAATATTTAATCATTAAAATGTTGCCCTTTTTTTCCCCTTACTGCTTTCTTTACACTCTACTCTGTTATTCCTTTGATAGCATTTATCAACTACATGTAAAGCAGTTGTAAAAGATAAATCATTCTTTCAGATTTTTGTCTAAAGTACGTTTAATTAATAATACAATCCAAATCCAGACTGTTGTTTCTAAAGGCAGCCTCACCAGGTAAGTTGTTTCCCACTGGAATCTTTCAAATAAAAATCTAAGGTCCTGTTTACCAAATAAATAGTATGTGAATCTGTGCCAGAATGCAGGGAAGGGTCAACAAGGTAGAGGGCTATTTCTAAATATTATTTTGTAGATGTAAAAAGAAGTATTCTGACATGAAGTGATAATAAATAAGAAAGAAGATTCTGAAGCAGAAATAAAAACACTGAATGAGTGTAAAAGAGATGCACAATAGTTATTGCTTAATTGAATAACAATTCTCCTTTATGTAGGAATTGCAAATAGATTGCACCTAAAAGTAATAGGGGAAGTTCTTCAGGAATTATAATGCTTTTTATTTGGAAGAAAAGTGAAGAAAACATTTTCTGCTGAGTATGTATCTTGTGTATGTATTTTCAGTAACCGTGTGGAAGCTTGGACTAGGGATGTTCACTTCCTGCTCCGACAAGAAGGAAGACCCATGGTAAATCTTACAGGTGACAGGAAGCAGGTTAGAGTGATGAAAGCAGATTGGCGGAATACTGATAAAGCAGTAAATTGGATAAAGGAAGAAGCTGTTAACCTTACTCAACCATTTATTCTTTACTTGGGACTAAATTTACCACACCCATATCCATCACCCTATGCTGGAGAAAATTTTGGATCCTCCACATTTTTAACATCTCCCTATTGGCTTGGAAAGGTATGTGAAGATGAAATTTAAACATAAATTTATTAATAACTGTACTTATTACAAACAGTATTTTATTCTTGATTTTTCAAGACAGACCCAGTTTTGATATTTCAGTACACAATAAGAAAGTACTTGAATGAGATGTTATTTCTGCTTTAAGACTAAGCAAATAGAAGTGAAGAATTTATTTCTGTTTTAGCAGAAGGTTTGTTAGCAGTGGTCACTGAATCAATAAATAAGTAAGACGTTCAGTGGCTAGAAACATTAAAAAGAACAAAATTGTTGCTATTCTTAGCTATAAATTATTTTCAGTAATGGTCTGAAGTTCATTGTTGTGAACATTCTGTATTTTGCTTCTTAGAAATAATGCTGTATGTAATCATTTTGTCTGAGTTTTACAGTGAAAGATTGACTTTTTCTGCGGTATGAACCTAGAGCATGAAGCAACATAAGACACAACATAAGAACACAGCATAAGAAGTCTTTCTTTTCTGTTAACTTTTTCTGTGCTGCTGTTGGTTTTCAAGGACAGAAATGCTCCATTATGTCTGTATGTGTAAAGCTAACAAATAGCACTCCACTCCAAATAAGAAATATTTTTTCTCTGTCCTGTATGGTCTCCAGTTCCTATTTGCTATAAAATTTAAATGTATTACTACAGATTTCGTTGCAGAAAGGCATTAATATTCTCTGCAGCTGAAGAATTAGAATTAGTTTTGATAAGACTTTACACTTCAAAAAATCCCTCTGTATGCAATATGTATAACTTGAGGTCTTTTCTACTGGAGAACTTATAAATCTCTTTATCTACGTGCACTAGGAGTACAAATGCTCTAAAAAAATGGATATACAAATGAAGGTTGACAGATGTGAATTTCTTTGTAATCGTGAGGGCTGTGGGTTTTTTTGCGAAAGGTGAGAAGTTTGTGGGGCGGGAAAGAGCATGGAGAAAAAAACATTTACAGAAAGCAAGATCTACCTTAGTTATTAAGGAAAATTTGCTGGGTGCTAATTGCTAGGTTAGATGTGTCTTGGGAAGTGGGGATACCTTCTTTCAAGTCACAGACAGAGTTATAACATCTCTGACACATTTTTGTCATCCTTTATCGAGTCAGAGTACTTAAACTCCATAGTTTGCTGGGGTGCTTTCCACCACTACGTATACATACTGCATTGTGTGAACCACAGATTACCATTCATTGACCATTGGCTGGTTCTTCTGTGATACAGATCTGTTTTGGTCATGGAAGAAGCAGCCTTTTAAAATCACAGAGATAATCTCATGAAGAAGTTCAACCGCATAGATGAAGAACTGAATTAAATGTCCTGTTTATTGGGGTTGTAATACAGAACAGAGTATCAACATGTATGTTTGTGAAACCCTGTGTTGTTAAGCAGATGGTCCCTTGTATTTTGCACAAGCTGTCACTTTTTCAGGGCATGTGGCTTCTTTCCTAGCTATGAATTATGTGTCTTGCTATAAGACAATTTAAAGAGGTGGACACTCTAAAATGAGTGACCTCCCCTTAGTTTCAACCCATTCCTTTCTGCCAATAAGGAACAAATAGAATAGACATAAGTGAAAAAATAACGGTATGCTAACAAGCAAAATAACAGTGAATAATAACTAGATAGAAAATTGCTAAATCTCGCAAACTGCAGGGGAACAAAGAGAAACCCAAATTGGCGGGGTGCCGCTCTCTTTGAAGATGAGTGCCCCCACTGCCATGTAGAGGGACAAAGGGAAAATGGTGCCAGACAAGATGGTGCCTGCCACGGGCGACCATGTGGTCTGGGAACAAAGGGACAAGATGTCAGCAAAGCCTCCCGGGAAGGTTGGAGCTTATGGAGCAGTTCTAGTGGCAGATGAGAAGTGCAAGATGTCAGCAAAGCCTCCCGGGAAGGTTGGAGCTTATGGAGCAGTTCTAGTGGCAGATGAGAAGTGCCGGCAGGTGTGGGGTCAGCACTGCTGCCAGCTGCTTCCTCCTGCCTCCGCCTGTGCTGGTGCTGCTGTTATGAGCCGCTGGAGTGTTGGAGGGTGGGGAACGCCTCTCTACACTGATGCGAGATGACCCCACCCCCAGGGGGAGGCTGAAGCTTCACTGCCTATAGAGTTTGCAAAGTTCACTGTGAAAAGAGTTTCTGAGCGCAAAATGCAGTTTTTCCGAGTTTCTACAGTTGCAAGCCCAGAAACCCTCCTGAAGCAATGGCCTCTGAAGCGTGCCTCCTCTTTCAATAAACACTGCCTGGCAAAAGAGGAAGTTGTCTTGAAAGTAACAATTTTTGAGTACAGATAGATATGGAATGCAATGAGTTTTGGGTTACCCAGGACATTACAGTAGACAGACCAAGGGATTGTTGCTTTGTGAATTCTTAAAATTAGGCTGTAATCCTGTAGAAAATAATCACTGGTGGAGATTTGCTCTCCTTATGTCTTAAGCAGCTAATATATACCATTTGCAAACTCTAAAATGTAACTTTATGTAGCCAAGGACCTTGAGCAATAAGAAAATGACTGAAGCAGTTGTCAGCTATTATTTTATCTTCATGATTTCTTCTAGCAGTGTATTTTCTGTAGATCCTAAGGAAACGTAACATTTTTATGTGTCTGCTTGACTATTACAAAGCCAGGTTTTATTCCTGTGGGTCCTTTAACTCTTGCAGTCTTACCAACTTGTTTAGCTGTCAGTCTTTTCTTCCAAGTAATGAGAGGACAAGAGGAAATGGCCTCAAGTTGCACCAGGGGTGATTTAGATTGGATATTAGCAAAAATTTCTTCACTGAAATAGTTGTCAAGCATTGGAACAGGCTGCCCAGTGCAGTTGTGAAGCCACCATCACTGGAAGGATTTGAAAGACATGTAGATGTGGCACTTGGGGACACAGTTTAGTGAGGGGCTTGACAGTAGTGGGTTGATGATTGGGCACCATGGTTTTAGAGGTCTTTTTCAACCTTTCACCTGATTCTGTGATTCTGTGACTTAATACATCTGCTAGAGAGAATATTGTCTCTTGTGGGAGATAGAATGTTGTGGCAACACAAGGCTGTTAACCTTTCTGGTGGTCAAAGATATGCCATGTGCACTATAGACAGACATTGTACTGCTAGCCCCCCAGACAGTTTTTTGTTATCCATACCACACTTTGGGACAAAACCCGATTTGGTTCATTAGGGACTGATACTTCAGTAGCTACACCAGTAAACAGGAATTAAAGCTTCTAGGGACAACTTTGGTCTGATTGCTTTTCTGCTGCACAGAGCCCCTTGCACGGTAAGTGTCTCAGTTATTTTATCAGGAACCAGTGCTGCCTATGTCGGTGGCCAGCCCAGGAGTGAAGCTATATCTGCAGTCCTGGAATGTGCTCCAAAGGCACTAGAGTTGAGGTGCTATAATCTCAGATCTGTTTGTTAGAGGTTTTCAGAGGTAAATGAGGACAACAGGTATGGGTTTAGTATTTAATAAATTTAAGTTTTCCATACTAAGATGACGTTTTCTCCACTTTGTGCAATTTGTGCTTTAAGTCTACAGTATAGCAGTAATTAACTGTTAAATGCAGCACTCTGTTTAAGGGAATGTTTACAAGTATGACAGCCAAGGCTAAATGTACATGTCAAATTTCAAGGCTCTAAAGCTAGTACTGAAGCAGAAAATATCTGTGACTATGCCAAGTTTGAATATACAAATTCATCACTACTTGAAATTGATTGGCTTTTTAGTTTCACACTGATCTTACATTTCTTTGTAACTAAATGGATTGACATCTGTAGAAACATTTAGAAAGTATTAGAAAATTGGATTAATGTAGTCAGTTCTATTTATCAAGATGCCAAGACTTGTCATCACCGTCCTCAAGGCTTTCTGAAACTACATGAGTTTCTATGTTGTTCTGTAGTCCCCCATAAGACCCAATCTTTTTGATCCATGAGGTTTATAGTTATCCTATAGTTATGAAGACACTGTGCCAATATCTCTGTACTTACTCTCCATTATTGTTCTGTGGTATCTCTTAAAAAAATATAACAGGGGTAAAACACATATTTGTGGCTCCTAGCCTTAGTTTCTAGCTGATTTTTATAGCTTTTTAAAGAACTATTTACCTGTAGAAGCTGTGGGGAAGTATGGAGGAGGTAGCAGCACCTCCTAAGCAGCTAGTGTTCCCTGGGCCACAAATTGAGAACTGTGAAATTATGCTATTTTTTTAATTGAATCTGTGTTTAAAATTTTGTTTAATTCAGTTGCTAAAGTAATGTTAATTTCCTCTTATTTTTAGGTAACTTATGAAGCTATTAAAATACCCAAGTGGTCTTCTCTTTCAGAGATGCATCCAGTAGACTATTATTCATCATACACTAAGAATTGCACAGGAGACTTTACAAAGGAAGAAGTGAGAAATATTAGAGCATTTTATTATGCTATGTGTGCAGAGACAGATGCCATGCTGGGTAGGTAATATTTTATTATACAGTGGGTTTTCTAGTTATGATTTTTTAAAGAAAATTAGGGCTGATCCTTGGGGAAAAAAATGGAAAACAAAACACCACAATTCAGATCTGTGAGTAAGTGGTGGATGTTGCTACATCAGTCTATATGATAAATGACGGAATAGCTCTTTAGGTGAATTGAAAGCACTCTGAAAAGTACTCACAACCACCAGTCAGAGGCTTTGTAGAAAACCAGTAACTGCAGCAAAACATTGCATGACCCATTGTGCTGATTTAAAATCCAGTGGGAAAATTAACCCAATGCAAGCTGCCCCTCCTCCTTTATCCCCTTTTGACAGCATGGGTAATACTAGGAGAGACCACTAGCAGGAACCACAGTTTTACTGAAAAAACTTGCAATAAACACAATATCAATAAAAGAGAACACAAATGGAGAGTGCTGTACCCTCAAGAAGGATATTCACCAATGAAGAAACAAAAATACTCCCAAAAGAGAGCGTCCGGCATGATTTTCCCAGACAAATGCAATATGGTTCCTGGTCCTGCAATGTGCTGGACCATGTGCCTCAGGAGAACCAAAACGATGTGGCAAATGAGTTTCAGTCGTTCAATGTCCTCCGCTCAGCCTGGGAACAGTGGAAAACAGGAATAAAACAAAACCCTGAGAGCTAATCTGTCAGAATAAAAAGTCCTACTGCTGAAAGTGCCAATGCTCACAATGGCAGCAATGGCAGAAACAGCAGCAGTGGTGGCAGCAGCAGCACCTTCCCTCAGCAATTACAGTTTGCGATGGCTTCAGCAACAGTTCAGGGAACAGCCCACACCTTTCCAGCACCAAGGTAAGACTGAATGAACTTCAGTTTTCCAGTGCCTTGGTGCTTTCTGCTGAAAACCACAGCCCTGCAATGACATGAGTGGTATGGAATTCAACAGTACTGGAAGCTCAACCCCTCTTTTTCTCTGTACCCAGGGCATTATCCACCCCTTTTTCTATACTGTGCACATCATGCCCCCATTTTATAACTTTCAACTATAGATATATGTGTATATATATATACATACATATATTTATACATTCGTATAACTATACACAGGCACAGGTATTTTTTCAGTAGTCACTCAGCCCAAAACGTTTGCTGATTTCATTTCATCCATGACTGGTGTTGCTGGAGTAGTCCTTGCTCACTGTCCATAGTTTTTTACAATATACAGTAACAGTGTCCTTCAGCAATCGGTATTACATTAGCAATTCAACATTACAGCCTGTTCACACCCAAAATTCAAAGCTCCTTGAGGTACACATTGTGTTTCCCCATCCCTCTGCATCACCCACCAAGTGTACCTAGGTCCTTGAGCAAAAACAATCTCAAGGATGGGTGTGCCCTTGCTTGAGGCAGGACTAATCCAAACTGTCTTCCCTTACACACTTCTCAAATGCATCACAGGGACTTTGTTTCTTTCAATGGTATGTGGGGGTTCTGATCAGGTGGGGACAGCTCTAATGGTAGAGCCTTGAGAGCCTTCGCTAAATATAGATCCAAACCTTTGAAAGTCCCACTGACCATTGCTTCCAATGTGGTTTTTAACAATCCATTCTACCATTCAGCTTTCCCAGAGGCTAGTGCATGATAACGACTATGATACACCCACTCAATACCATGCTCTTTGGCCCAGGTGTCTGTGAGCCTATTTTTGAAATGAATCCTGTTGTCCGACTCAACTCTTTCTGGGATGCCATGTCACCACAGGACCTGCATTTTAAGGCCAAATGTGGCATGAGGCACAATGCATGTCTTCAGCCATCCATCATCCCTCATACCACAGGGGCTTTACCTGCTTGGCCTGCTTGATTGCAGCACATGTTTCCCAGTTATGCATAACTTAGGAGGTAGTATCCATGGTTAAGTCCACCCCTCAATCACAAGCCCATCTGTGTGTTGCACCTCTTCCCTGATAGCCTGAGGCATCACGGACCCACCAACCAGAAATAATTCACCCTTGTGTTGCCAGTCCAGATCTGCCTGAGACACTTTAATCTTGGCAGCCCAATCCACCTGTCCATTTTTGCAGTGTTCTTCAGTAGTTCAGCTCCTGGGTATATGTGCATCTACATGATGTACTTTACAGTCAACTTCTCTACCCAGGAAGCAATGTCCTGCCACAATTCAGTGGCAAAAATGGTCTTTCCTCTGCACTGCCAACTGGCCTTCTTCCACTGGTCCAACCACCTCCCTAGAGCATTGGCTACTATCCACAAGTCAGTGTAGAGTTAGAGTGCTGGCCATTTCTCTCATTCAGCGATACCTGAATCCAACTGGATGGCTTTCAGCTCTGCAACCTGACTTGATCCACCTTGTCCCTCCATAGCTTCTCTGACTCATCATATAGGACTCTATACGGTAGCTTTCCATTTTTGATTTGTCCCTCCAATATGGCAGGAGCCATCAGTGAAGGGAGCGTATTGCTTTTCATTTTCTAGTAGCTGATTATATGGTGAGCCCTCCTCAGCACGTGTCACCTTTTCCTCCTCCTCCCCGGAAGATAATCAGAAATTTTCACCTTTGGGCCAGATCATAATGACTTCCGAGATCTCTGGGTGATTAGGGTTTCCTGTTTCTCTGTGTGATTGCTGCAATCCACATTCTCTACGTAGCATGATGTGTGTAAGGGACTTCCCCTTTGAACATCCCTCACAGCACTGGCAATCCAGGTGCCAGGAGGAGATGTGCTTTGGTCCCAATCACTTCTGAAGCAGCTTGAACCCCTTTCTAAGCTGCCAGGATCTCTTTTTCAGTTAGGGTGTAACAGACCTCAGATCCCTGACCCCAGAGGCCGTCCTCAAGTCTCCCTGGGTAGTTTTAGCCAGAAGCTCCAGGAAAGACCCATTCTCCCCAGCTATGATATAAACCACGTTTTTTACATCCTGTCCTGTCCTGACTGGCCCCAGGACTACCGCATGACCAATCTCCTGTTTAATTTGATCAAAAGCTTGTTGTTGTTCAGGACCCCACTTGAAATGATTTTTCCTCTTAAAAGATAGAGAGGGTTTACAATCTGACGGTAGTCTGGAATATTTATTCTCCAAGAACCCACAGTGCCTAGGAAAGCCTGAATTTCCTTCTTGCTGTTTGGTGGGAATATAGCTGCTATTTTGTTGACCACATCCATTGGAATCTGATTATGTCCATCTTGCCATTTTACTCCTAAGAACTGATTTTACTGGGCGCGTCTCTTGACCTTACTTTGGTTTTTGGAAAAACCAGCTTTCTGAATTATCTTCTCCTCTTTCTCAAAAACTTCCTCTGCCATGTTCTCCCATATGATGTAATCAATCTGCAAGTGTTCTGGAGCCTCACCGTTTTCCAGTGCAGTCTGAATCAGTCTCCATGGCAAATAGTGGGGCTGTGTTTCCACCCCGGGGCAGTTGGTGTACTGCACAGCCCTCCAGGTGACAGCAAACTGTGACCTGCACTCTGCTGCTAAAGGAATGGAGAAAAATGTATTAGCAATGTCAATGGTGGCAGTAAGTTGCTCCCTTGGTCTCCAGTTTGTACTGAAGTTCCGACATGTCTAGCACCACTTGGTGATGGTGTGACTTCATACAGGACATGATAGTCTACTGTCAGTGTCCACTCTCCATTAGAATTATGCACTGGCCGTATAGGGCTATTAAAGGGTTAATGAGTTTTGCTGACCACTCCCTGGCTCTCCAGTTCATGAATCATCTCATGGATGGGGGTCACAGAGTCCCAGCTGTTGTGGTATTGCCAATGATGCACTGTTGTGTTGGCAAGAGGTACCGATTTTTCTTCAGCTCTCAGCAGCCCCACAGCAGAAGGGTCCTCTGAGAGACCAGGCAAGGTATTCAACTGTCTAATTTCTTCTGTCTCCAGAGCAGCTATCCTGAAAGCCCAGTGATGCCCTTTTGGGTCTTTGAAAAGTCATGCCCTTTTTGGGTCTGCTGAGGTAATCTATGACAAGGATACTTGGGGCCTTTGGACCAGTCACAATGGGTGTTTTTGCCACTCCTTCCTGGTCAAGCTCACTTCAGCTTCCTGTACAGTCAGTTGGGATCCCCTCGTCACCTTAGAAATGGAGATAGATTCTGCCCCCATCTTGATGGGTACATCGTGCACCAGGGTCAGCTAGAGTCTTATATTCATGTGAGTCTGATGTGCCACGCCATCAGATCTACGCAGTCCAATAGATCCAGTTGTCCCTTTCCTCTCCCTGGCTAGTGGCAGAGCCTGTCTAATTCTGGTCTGGTTCTGTTGCTTCCTTCTGTAAATATGAACTGGAGGTCCCCTCCAGAGAATCATGTATGACATTGTTCTTTCTGCCTAGGGGCTTGCCCATGAGAAATTGGAGCTACATTTATCCTCAGAGAGTTTTCTGTGGTCGTCGTTCCTCCTCTCAATTCACATACCTGTGCTGCTAGGGCAGAGGTGGGTTTTCCATCCCACCTTCTTCATGTTCAGGTAAAATTAGAGATTATCCTGTAAAGTGTGTGCTCTCTCCCTAGCCTTCTCCTTATAGCAGAGATTCTGTACTGTCAGGGCATGTAAAATTTTCTCTCTAAGCTGCTCTTTGGGTGGCCCTGTTTAATCTCCTCTTTGCAGTTCCAGAAATCCTTGGCCAGTTTTTCCATGGATGAGGTGTGGGCCTGTAATGGGGTGGTGATAGTTTCTTCATATGTCCAGGGTTTGCCAACCAAAGAGCCCAATTTTTCTTCTGCCTCCTTCCATGCCATCATTGCCAATGCATTGGCATATGACACTGGCACATTCCATACAAATTTCAGCCACATGTGGTGTGTGCTGAATGCTGTCTGGTTTATTAGGGAATTGCTCATTATCTGAAAAAATTATCCCCAGAGCAGTTAAATTCTCCCAGGCTCCATGGTGTTCCTTTTGTCTTTGTGCACTGAAAGGTCTTCCTTGCAAAGGTATCTTCCCCCACACTTGACAAGAGTCATCTCCAGAGGCTAAGGGGTCCTGGTCTTTTCCCAATCCCCTGGTCAATACCCACATGCTGGGACAGGGATCCTAGTTGCTTGGCTTTCCTACCACATAGGGTCATATTGTTGATCGCGTTTTACTGAAAAACTCACCATAAAAGCAACAATATTGATAAAGGAGGACACAGTGGGAGAGTGCACTACTCACAAGAAGGATATTAACTGACAAAAACCCAAAAATGCTCTCCAAAGAGAGTGCCCGATGTGGTTTTCCCAGAGGAAGGGAAGATGGTGCCTGTTTTTCCTGTCCCCTCCACACTGGACCATGCGGCTCAGGAAAACAAAACCAATGAGGCAAATAAGTTTCTGCATTTTGACATCCTTCCCCCAGCCCGGAAAGAATGGAAAACGGACAAAACAAAGCCTGGAGAGCTAATTCCTGTGAATAAAAACTCCTGCTGACCCTGACAGTGGCAGCAGCGGCAGAAGGCAGTAGCTTTCCTCATTTTCCCAGGGCTCCTACAGTAGGTGGTGCTGCTTTCAGTAACAGTTAAAGCACGCTGAGACTTCAGCAACAGTTACAGCTTGCCACAGCCTCAGCCGCAGTTCAGGGAGTAGTCCACACCTTCCATCACCGAGGTAACGCTGAATGAACTTCCAGCTTCCAGCACCTTGGTGTTTTCTGCTGAAAACCGTGCCCCCACCATGAGGTAAGTGGTATGGAGTTAAAGTGCTAGAAACTCAACTCCTCTGTGCCCGGGACACTCATGTGCAAGAGGAACTAAGTCTCTTTGATGAAGTGCTAACTGAAATAATGGAAACATTTTTGTGAAGGGGACAGACTGAAAAAGCAGTGCTGCAAGGAAAGATAAATTTTAGAGCATAGGTCGTTTTCCTTAGAGATTAATTTCAAATGTGTAGATTGTCTAACGGCTGTTAAACATCGACTAAACAATAATGGTACATTTAGCAGCATATTATTAAAAGTTATGAAGAAAAATTAATTGGACATTCAGAATTCTTCAGAGTTTGCAGTAAGATCTACAGACGTAAAAATTACAATGCAAGTTGGTCTTAATGTACAATATTTTATTTCTTAATTTGAAAAGTGACCATGAATGAACAAGGATTTGCTTGCTTACTAATATGAAATTCATGATTAAATAAGTTAATCTTTTAGCCATGTTTGATTGGTAAAGTAAATTAAAAGACACAGAATTGCTATTCCTCATTGTATGAATGAAAAGAGATCAATGGAAGCCTGACAGTTTTTGGAGAAGAGATTGCAAGCCAGCTACACTGGGGTTTTAATTTTGTAACATATTTTAACTAGTCAGTTTAAGCATGAATCATCCTAGTGTTTTATCATTTAAGATGCCCAAGTGCTTTGTTTAATTACGAACTTCATTGATCTTGACCCTGTCTTTGTTGCACAAATGTACGTGCAAAAAGAGAGGAGCTTCCTCCTCTGTCTAGGAGGATTCCTTGAGGTTTGTGTGCTGCTTTGCAGGTGCAGAATTTGGAAGAAGTATTTTGAATGTATCCTTTTCAGTATCTTTTTGTTGTTACAGGTGAGATTATTTCAGCTCTGGGAGATACTGGGCTTCTTAGAAAAACAATTGTTATATTCACTGCAGATCATGGAGAACTTGCTATGGAACACCGTCAGTTCTATAAAATGAGCATGTATGAAGGAAGTTCCCATGTTCCTCTTTTAGTTATGGGGCCAGGTGTAAAAGAACAGCAGCAAATACCAAATGTTGTATCTCTTGTGGATATATATCCTACTATGCTTGGTGAGTTAAGTAATTTTAAATGAAATTATTTTCCCCAGTTCCTGTTATTATTCTGCATTTGTTTTTTTAGTCAGAATTATGTCTCCATTTTGAGGCTGTGTAGTAACACAACAGGAGATAATTTATCTGTGGAGCATACATATGGACTTAATAGAAGAAGTAAAAAATGGCTGAAAAAATTAAATAAAGGAACTGTTACTGTCATCCACATAATTACACTGACTGATTATACACAGGATTATTTGTTACTAAAAAAAGATGATAAAAACCATTTTAAGTATGAATAATCCTTGCTAGCCTTCATACCTAACAGTTTACTATAGAAATTACAGTGTAAGTGCATCCAGAGATGAGATTAAACCTGAAAGGGTGACAGGTTCGTTATCTTAGCAAAGGAATATCTTTTATGAGGGGTCATGTGAAAGAAATGTGATAAAGGCTTAGTATAGGAAATGTACAAATGATCTGGGCAAGCATAAAAAGATATGATAATGGATAAGCTTACCTTATGAGATATGGAAATATTTAGTATGGTGTGGAGGGCTGGGAGCCCTCAAAGCAGGAGCCTGTTGCACTCCCCTGGAGAAGTCAGAGATAAGCTACCTTCCTTGGGTCAGGGTGAGATCCCAACATGCCTTGTTTCTTCATAATAGCCTGTACCCCGTTGGCTAATTGGTTTCTACCCCACCCCCTACTTTCACCATAAAAACATCTGCCTCTGCCCCTGAAGCAGGGAGTCTTGCCTTTGGCCTTCCCTTTGTGGGGTGCTCGGAGAATAAAGGTGACCTCTGCAGAACTGCCGTGTGAGGCTCCTGTCTCTCTGTCCCCGTGTTTGCCTTGGGCCATTTCACCAGGAGCTGAATCACAAGAGCTGAAATCACTTGTAGCTGAGAAGCTGCTACACTTGCTGGAATCACCTGTTGCCCAGGGAGATCTGCCAGCACCCCTGGAAGAGCTGTTCCCTGTGGGATGCTGTCCCTCCAGGAAGGTCGCGGCGTGCTGGTGCTGAACTGCACCAGACTCCCCTGCGACAGTATGGGACTAAGAATCAATTAAAAAGAACTAAAATTAAACTACTTAGATTGAAATCACTTTTAAGAATGAATTTTTGAACAGCTGTTTGTGATAAATCATGCAAGAGATTCGTCTCGTTGGAAGTAAACATCAGTTGAAGTTGCTGTTTGTTATCTGCGATCTTTTAGGTTACCAACTAGAAAAATGTTATTTTCAAGCCAGTTTGGAAGGCTTGCTCTCTAAGAGGTGTCACATGTACACTGCAATTGGCTGAAAGAACATGGGACAGTAAATGAAACTGTACTTCTAGCAGTAAATGTCAGTGAAAGATCCTCTTCTATATTGTTTTAAATTGTTTTTCTAAAAACTGAACAAAAATTTATCTGTCTGGGTCTTCTCAAAACTTTTGAACCAGTTACCGAGTTTAAAATTGGATATGAAATCTGAGTGGCTTTGTCTTCCAAATTTTTATATCAAGTTGAAATATATATATATATAGATATGGATCTTATATAAGTTATCGTATTCTATGTAAAGAATTAAAAATATCTTCTTTTATTTTTTTGTCCCTTTTCCCCAAATGACATAATTGGTCAGATGGTTTAACATCCTTCTGTCTTTTCCTCCTGGGTTTTTTTTTTTTAGGTTTTTTTTTCCCAAAAAACTTTGTGTGTATAATCCTTTCCTTCTGTAGTGGCAGTTCCTCTTTCCTGTAATCTGAATGTCAAAAAGGCATGTATGTCAAGATGAAAGTGAAAACTTGAAGAGCCATCTCTATCATCTGTTATGTACGGAGTCTGCACGCTCCTGCTGACTAGTGAGGAAGCAGATTTCAATCTATTTCTGTGATAAATGTAATCTGTTGCTTTGTTTTGTCTCAGGCAAATAATCTCTCTTAAGACACCATCCAAATGCTTTGCTCAAGACTTCCTCTCATACTGACTTTGAGAATAAGTGCAGATGTTTTGATTCCAGCAGAATCTTTGTGATATGGATGTACTGTCGAAAGTGCAACTGTTCTTGCATTTTGTAACAGGATGTAGCATAACCTGTCCTTCAGGCAGCACTGACTTTGTTGGTCTGTATGGAAGCATCTTTGGCTCTCTTGGAAAAGCAGGAGCTGCTGAAGGTGCCTGGAGCATTCTTTGCACATAGAGAATGCAGTTACTGCAAGTAATAGCATTACTGATTTAGAATGACAGAAGAGCCTATATCCTTTTTACATTTGTTGAAATGTAGTATGTATTTGTTCAAGTTTTTTGCCCGTGCATGCCAGGAGCTGCTGGGTTTAGGCATTACAGAGTACTTCCTGGTATTTAGTCAAATGCTGCCTGGACAGAGGACAAAAAGGAAGATATGCGCTGATGAAGGAAAAAGTCACCTATGAGCAATTGATATGCACTGAGCATCACCACTCGGCACAGAACAGAAGATTAAATATTACCACCGTGCTCTGTGAAATCGAGTGTTTTGAATATTGTATTACTATAGGCAATGTTCAGTGGAGTGATTAAAAATAGTAGTACTGTCATACCCAGTTTTCAGGACATGCTGAAGTTTAGGTAACATGCTTGTGTTTCTCAGCTATGTTTTTCAGAATGTTTCTGACAAACCTTTGCAGCCTTTTAACCTGATCTTTGGGAGCTAGAGAAACTTGCCATATAAGTTGATGCTGAGGAGCTTATGGATATTACAGCATCTTCTAGTGGCCACCTAGTAGGCTATGGAGCCACCCAGTGTTTTCTGTATGTGCACTATGTTGATACCACTTCTGATATCTTTAACTGCAGTCCTGCTAGAGAAGCAAGTGGCCCTGCTCCTCAAGTTTCCCCACCAGTTATAGGTGATAACAATAATGGCCACCTTTTGTAAAGCATTTCATTATTCACAGATGAAGAATGCTGTAGAGGAGCTTAACACCATTATTGTTTAAAAAATAAATGGTTACAACATGTCAGATGTGGAGCTTTTAGGGTCTTTTCATGCTATGACATTCTTTTTCTCCTGCTCAATGTAGACAGAGCAGAAGAGAAATGTTTGCATCCATGACTAAGAAATAAAAAAGCACCATCCATCAAAGGAGGCTATTGTGATTCCTTTTTGCAGACTTCTGCTGAAGGCTGAGTTAGACATAGATAATACTGCATTTGATGAAGATGGTGGGCAGCTTGCCTAGGGAAGTTCCTTAAGGTTTTTTTTATTGTGTATTTTGGGATAATAATTAAGAATGCACATTTTATTACCAAAATAAAACTTACATTCAGACAACTGTAGCATTGCATTAGGCTTTTTAAATAATGAAAACTACAGTAGTAGTTTGATTTTGTATATCTGTCCTTAGATATAGCAAGAATTCCTGTCCCACAGCACCTCAGTGGATATTCTCTCCTACCTCTTCTGCGTGAAAAGGCTGAGAGTGAAGTGTCACCCAGAAAACCTCGGCCCTCATGGGTGCTGAGTGAGTTCCATGGGTGCAATGTGAATTCTTCTGTGTATATGGTGAGAACTGGCAAATGGAAGTACATTGCATACTCGGATGGCTCTTCAGTACTGCCCCAACTGTTTGGTATGCTACTTTTATGTCGTGACTGACTCACTATTTTACTTTAATGCAAATTGAGTCTTAACTGGGTTTTTGTTTTTTCCAGACCTTACTGCTGATCCAGATGAGCTTACAAATATTGCTGTAAAATTCCCAGTAATTGTGCATTCCCTGGACAAATTACTTCGCTCTATAGTAAACTATCCAAAGGTTTCTTCTTCTGTTCAGGAGTATAACAAACGACAGTTTATCAGTTGGAAACAAAGTTTGGGTCACAATTACTCAAGTGTTATTGCGAATCTTAGGTGGCATCAAGACTGGTTAAAGGAACCAAAGAAATACGAGAATGCAATTGACAAGTGGCTTGGTAAGTAGGTACAAACAACCTGGATTTAATATGACTGAGGAGATAAAAACATTATGCATTTGTAATATTATGCTGTATTTCAGATGTTAGAATTATTGTCTTATATAACTTATTAAAAGTGAAGATTCCTGAACAATTACTGCTTTGTGTTAGAAAGCCAAGAGCATTTTATATAACTAGCCAGCACAACAAAACGAGTTTTACATGTTATTGTTCTGTAACAGTTAAGTGTACACAGGAAGGGTAGTATGTGAATACTAATTTTGTGTATGGAATATTTAGCTGATGGCAAAAATACAGAGTATTAAGCATTAGAGCTTAGTAGGAATTTCTATTTATAAGAACAGACTAAAGCAAGGATTATAAAATTTAGTGAAGCTACCAGTTACAGTGAAATTTGCTAGGTGTATTATAAGTCCAGATCGAATATGCCTTCATCCACTTTAGAGAAGCTACAGCAGTTAAAATATAATCAAAAAGTTAGTGGTGAGTATTGGTCTGAACACGGATGCAGTTTATTCAAGTGCTTAACTATGTCAGCATTCCTGTGTTATATGTGATTGATTCCCCATGTTTTCAAGATCTGCCTGCTAATCTCTTGCTTTTGGAACTGGTGCTTACAGGTCCATGCTGTTTAAAATTTCATAATATGCATAGACTCCTAATTGAACATGTGTACAAGTGAAGAGGAATCTGATCTCAGGTCATGGTCAGAAATTTAAAACAAAACAAAACAAAACAAAACAAAAATTTCTTGCCAAAACTATGAGCAGAGCAGTTCTCTGAAAAGTGATTGTGTGATTTGCATAGCATGAAATGAAAACGCTTTGAATAAATCCCTGTTATGTAGTTAGACTTTACGAATAAATGCTTTAATGCAAATCAGCGAGTGGAGAATTGAAACCTAAAATATACACACAGAAGACACCATTTAAGCTTGCAGGAAGAGTTAACATAAAAATACTACTTCCCATTTTTCCAGCGATCTGACAAAAAGAAGGTAAGATTTAGGTAGTAACTCGTCTTCTTAAGGGAAAATGTAATTATAGCAGCACTTAGGTTTGCTTATTCTTGGGCACCATCATTGCTGCTACAGTACCAATTCAGAATGACATTATACTTCATATGTAAATGCTTTCTGGAATCTGTAATGAAATACTCATTAGTAGCAGCAAGCCAGTAAAAATAAATAAAAAATCCTAGTGGTTCCTGGAGACTGCCACTGTGAATTTGCCAACAAAGCAGATGAAAATAATAATCTGCTGCCTTTGTCAGGATAGCCTAGCTGGTAAAATTAAAAAAAAAAAAAAATCAGTGGGGAAATCCAGAGTTTTAATGCACCTGGGCAACAACCTATTGATCTACTTTAATGTGGAAATAGTCTAGATAAAATTACTGTAAATTAAGTTCAAAACTGGCTAAAATCAAGCTCAGTAGTAGATTCCAAAAATCAAAAAGTGGGAAGGCTGATAAATAACATCTGCAAGAATTTTATATAGTTCTGGTTTTTACTTCTTTTGTAAAAAAAACCTACTTCTTATACAAATATAAATTTGTATTCAAATTTAGTAATTTGAATACAAGAGTAGGCACCTTTTCCATATTAGTAAACATGAGAAAATGCACCCTGGTAGAGCTATCAACCTCTGAAGAATTCAATGTTGTCTAGATTACCTGGAAACATGATCTGAAATTAATCAAGTAAAATTCATCATGGCTTAGTTAAAGGTCAAAATAAAAAGGAAATGGAAAAGTACTGAACTTGTGATTAACAAAGTGCCCAGGCTGCAGTTTTGCAGAAAAAATGCCTTTCATGCCTGGACATTTTAGAGAAACAGAAGCAGGGTATGAATCAACAGTGATGCTCCTGGGCTGGGGGTCATGTGGCTGCTGTCCACCTGGCATGTGGAAGCAGGGACAACCCCAGGGCCCAGGCTGGCCTGTGAGAGAGAAGGAGATTGCTGGCTCAATCATTTTGGGCACATGTGTGGGGGAAGGGGCAGGTCGGGCCTTGCTCTGGTGAGGAAATGCCCTGCTCCACGTATCCCACCCACTCCAGGCCTGTATCCCAGACCCCGCAGTGGCCACCAATACCTGACACATTGGAGGCAATGCTCCACACCCCACCTCTGGAGCCCCTAACCCAGCCCCACAGTGGCCAGATGACCAAAAATTCCACCTGGGAGAAGCGTCCAGGAAAGCCAAAGGGTACTTAAACCAGGACATGAAGCAAGCACATCTTGACCCTACCTTTCCTTGGATTTTATATCAGCTGAGATACCACTGGAACCCAGGAGTGGTAGCTATATTAATCCTTTTCTATACATTTTCTGTCTTTCTCTCCTAATTCCCTCTTCTCTGAATTTTGAGTAACTTAAAATCAGATAGATTTGAAGTTTGCTAAGTTGAATGGGCTACATTAATGCTTTGTGAGGTGTTGAATGAATGCTGCTCTAAGCTTTTGCCAAAATTCTCTTGATTTTCTGAAGTTGCCAGTATTGTTTTTTGTTGTTTTGACCTCTTGAAAATATCTTGTCTATATTTCTCCCATGTGTCTAACTCAGAGTACATAAAAAAGCCCTGTAAGCCCTTTTTAGAAGGCTCTTCGAACCAGGTTTTGGGGCTTTACACAAGTGGGGAAAGCTGCAGTGGTGCCAAGAGTGTGGATATTTAATGTTGCCACCCATTTCCATGGACTCTACATGGTATGGTGAAAAATGTTCTGTTCTTTCCCCTGGTGGTTTCTTCACCCAGGATGGGTGAAGGACATTGTTCATCACACCAAGTGCAGTGCATTCCTCTCCACTGCAACTAAGAGGAAATCATGTGCATGTGGAAACTTTTTCCTGAGATTCTGATCTTCTGAAATGGTACTGGGAGCTTATCTGGAGTGTACCACCCTGATATCAACCCTGTTTATTAAACAAATCTTACAAAAAGATTTGTCTTAGATGAATGAAGCATTTTGTACTGGAAAAAAAAAATCTTCTTGAGTTTGTACGGTTAAATACTATTTACAGCTAAATATTCTTTTGATTATTTTGCTGTTGTCAGATCTTTTGTCAAAATCCAAGGCTTATTAAATGCATCACTTGTCATTTTATCCTGGTAAAGTACTCACTCACCATTTTTCCAGCAAGCTTTGATACTTATCAAATCAGAAGTGTTGGATGGAGCAGGGAGCACAGTGGTTCCCCTTCTACTTTTTTCTAATGTGCAGCTGATGGTGACTGAGACAGCAATGGTCTGCTGAAATTTGGATACCTCCCCTGTGCCGTGCTCCCACACCACTGGTGCCAGCAGAGAAAGCTGTTTCTGGCCATTATGTGCCCCCCGGGAAGCCAGTACAGCAACAGTACTGGGGAGGAGTGCCTTGCCTCCGAAGGAAAGGCGTCGTCCCTGGCGTCAGTCAGCTCACCTCCAGACATAAAGTCTCCAAATCTCAAAACATCCACGTAGAATTCTTGCAGTTTTACCTAGTTCAAAAGGAGGAACCATCTACCTGGCAATCTCTTGTGTTCTCTGCTATAGAAAATTACATTGATCCTTTAATCAAAGTAACAACAATCTGTTAAAACAAACTTAGAAGACATAAAAAATGCTACAATAACTCATAAAATGTATTCAGTAAAACTTATTTAAAGACTTAACAGGGATTTCTACTTGTATATACTGTAGAGGTGATACAGGTCCCTAAATTTGTGTCTCCTTCACTATTTTTAAACTTAAACTTTAAAAATTATTGAATGTGATTATTTTTACAAGAGATGTGGGTGCTCTTCTTGGCATGCCTTACAACTGTTGATATTCTACTGGCTGGGTTGAAATTCATAGGAACCCTTTCACAACAAATGCCCCCTTCAGTAGTCTGGCATGTCCCCAGTCAAGGATGCTTTTTCCCATTTTTCAGATAGACTCCATCACCCTCAGGGAATCAGGCATGGCAAAAAGGCTGAGTAACCAAAGCACTGACTGTAGCACCATTGCTCGTTTACTGACTTACCAGATTCATCCGACCATTTCATAATAATATAGTTTCATAACCTAAGAGCCCATAAAGAAAATGCACATTACATCTATCACTCTGGTTTCAGTTTACTTAGGCATTTCTAGGAATAAGCCTTTGAAATGTGAGGAGGTATGTGAAAGAGAATTCTTACCAGTGTGTATGAGCCATTAGCAACAATAATAAAGCATACTGTTAATTTAAACAAGTTTAGGAAAGCAGGATAGCAGTGTGACCTTCTAAACTGATTTTTCACTATTCTTTCCCTCTTCCATTGTCTTAGATTTTAAAGTGAAAGATAACATGTATCTTTCTGAAGAACCTTACTGTCAAATGTTGCTTCAAACTTTAGATAAATATAGATACTTGTTTCAGCTTTTGTGAAGTCACATTACTTTGGATTCCTCTCTCTTACTGAACATGCAATGACTAGAAAGTTAAAATTCAATTTGGAAGCAATAAACCTCTCCAGTAAACTTCTTTAATCTTACAGATGGAACTATCCTGAAGTCCTTAGGAATAATTAATACCAAAAATTCCACTGAGGTATTGAACCACAAAAATCTGGTGTTTTTACACAATTCCATTGTAAATGCTAGATCTATATATAGAACCTTATGGTTCTAGAGCAGCTCTTCACTGGAAATCTAGAGAAACTCAGAGTGAATGAAATTTAACAAATAACAGCATTTTTAAGACAGTTAAATAATTTATTCTTTCACACCAAAGACCCACACTTTTATTTAGACTTACAAATTTTATTTCCTTAATAATAGTAAAAATTACCATAAAATTGCTAAATATCCCCTTTGCCTTTGTCTGAACATCCTGAGCCATTAACAAGAGAAATAGAAAAGCTGCCCATGTTGCAGGATGGGTGTGTGTGTGCCATGCTTATAGACAATATATTCCTTCATGGTAAACCAAGATATTTGTGTGTAAAATGCAAGACTTTTTTGACAAATACTGCAGTAGAGATTAATCAGAGGCTGATATGTAAAATACTTTTGTTATAGTTCATACAAGCTTGGAATAAAATATAGTTACAAGAAGCAGTCACAATAATGAATCTTAAAACCCCATGTCATAGATACATCAACTCACAGGAAAGATTTTAAGGAGGAAGGTGTTTTCTTCAGGGAACACATGTACCAAGTGATTAAAAGAAAATCTAGGTAAATTTATCCAGTTGCCTATTCTATTATGAATTGCTGAGTAATTCTAATCACAAAGTAGTAAACTACTGGCACCCTATTCCAGTGGCATTCATCAAGTAGATGCACCTATCTTGCTTATCACATTTCTAGTAGTGATTGGTAAGGTTCTTAAGAAGTGTGCATACATGGTTTGTAGCAAGTTTATATTGGTTACATATGCATATTGGGAAAGAATTAATTCTCCACACAAATTCATAGAAACATAATCTCTTAACCAGACTATATCTGGAGTGCTACTCAAAAGCCTAGAAAGATTTATTTAGAGAAAAGTTTTTAGAAATTAACCTGGTCTCACAATAACTTTTAGCAAAAAATTTGGAGCTCAGCATGCCATCAAGTAACTAAACATATTAACTAAATGGCTGTAATTCCATAGGAAAAACAGCAGAGTAGGATAAATTTACTAATAGGGAATTAGTAAATTAGTAAGAAGTTATCTAAATGAATAACTTTCATCATCATATTCTAACTCGTCTTCCTCATCATCCTCCAAAAGTCCATATTTAAATTTGTGATAAATTGTGCCATCCTTGCCCATGTACACAATGTCATCTTCATCATCATCATCTTCATTATCTCTATCTCTGTATTCAATCACTTGATCCTCATGGTAATTGAGATTCTTCTGATAGTTGCCCACATTGGAAGGAAAGGTTTTGGAGTGGTTTGTCAGCTTCTCATACCCTCCTTTACTGACAGGCTGGGGTTTGGTTCGTGACTTTCTCCAGATGAATACAATGGCTCCAATGACAAGGAGAAGCAAAATGCAAACGATAACAAAGAATGTAGTTGTGCTTTTTCGCCCTGGGGGTAGAGTTGTGTGTAATACACAGTCATCTAAAACAGAAGTTAAAAAGGGGGAAAAAAGATGAAATGAGCTTTTATTTGTGTGTGTGTGAGTCTTAAAAAGTTCAGTACTGTGTTTAGGACTATTATATTTTTAATAGGACTCAAATAAATACCTTACTTTTCCAATACCAGAAGAGTGTTTTTGTTGTTCTGATGCTGTAAGAATGTTGATAAGTTGCTGGGATATCTATTCTTCATTATTTGATTTTAAATGATCAGAAAGAAGCACAAAAGCTAGCAGGCACACAAATGCAATGATTGAGATGTCTATTCATTGAAGTAAGCTAATTCATATACCAGTCGCTTGGATTTCTGTTTACTGAAGTTTATTAATAAACGAGTAACTTGGTTTATGAATTGCCAGGCCATTTACCATAATTGTGAGTGCAAGAAATTGCCATCTCCAGCACCAGACATAATGGCTGTTATTTGTGTAAAACCCTTCCTGCTCTGGAAATGCAGCAATAGAAACACTTATCAAGAGATCATCAGCACTAATTCACATTGGAGTTTATGTCAGCCTAATCAGCCATAAACCCCTTCAGCACTGCTACTGCTCTTCATCATAGTCCTACCTTGTGTTTCACTGCAGTCACAGCACTCTGGCGTTCCTGCTCTGTCAGTGTCACTGCAGCAGGGCAGGCAGCGGCTTTCCTCCAGGAAGAGCTGCATGCCAGCTGGACACACTGTGCAGTTGAGAGGACCAGGTCCCTTGCACTCAGTGCATGAGCTGTCACATCTCTCACACTTGGGTTCGTTCTCCTTCAAACACGGAACACAAACAATGCACCTCTGATTTTGGGTAATTTAGATCTGACCTAGCAGTTCTGTCCTGTCATTCACCATCTGGGTGGTCATCTCTGGGCACCATAACTGTCAATGTCAAAATACAGCAGCAAATCTAAAATTTCCTATTTTCTGATTTCTCCATGATCTTCTTGTAGGAGCATAGAGATCTCGTCTAGCTAGAGAGGAAGTTAAAATTTATTCACACTTGTAAGCTCTTTGGGCCAGAAAGTGGTTTTGTTTTTCCAGTGCACGCTAGCCGATCTAGTGTTTTTTGCAGTAATGAATGTAAAGTGAGCTTCAAGAAGCATTTTCAAGACTATCATTAAAAGTAACTGACATGGAAGAAGAAACATTAAGTATTCTGGGAAGGAGCTGAGAGTATGAATTTTCCTTCTGATCTGGGAAGGAGCATAAGCAAGGAATAAAGGTGGTTGGAAATTTTTTAGCAAAACAGATTTCTCTTAGATTGTGTTGCTACTTTCTACAGAAACAACGTAGATTCAAATATTCCTGTCAAAGCCCAGATTTCTGGGAATCTCTGCATACAAAGACTACCAGAGATCACTGTGATCACACCTGCCATGCAGAATGCTCTGAAGTCAGGTGTTTCCAGTGTTCATAGTTCCTGGCCACAGGACCAAGGGCCCCCTATTCACTTTGAAGATCTGGAAACTCCAATAAACTTCCACCAAATTTGCTCTTAGAATTGAAAGGTTGCCTATCCTGGATGGAAAAACCTGTGCAAGATGGGAGGACCATAGCTGCTCCTAACAACTTAGAGTCAAAACTTTTGCAAAGACCTGCAGACTTCTATGGTCCCCAGCTCTTAGGCTATTTTCTCATGCTCAGTGCTATGAAGTAACCCTGATAAGGGGATATCCCAGGACAGAGACTTTAGAGTTTGTAGCATGTCATGCCAGCTTGCTGCTATATTCTTAAATAAATGTCTTTAAAAGGCAGTTGGTGTGGAAATCTGGAAGCTGGAGTGCCCAGATTTTTGGCACAGACCCAAACCTAATTGTGGTCCTACTCTACTGAATATACAGCTCTGTTAACTTCAGTCTGTCCTTCTACTAGAGGTTTCTGCTAGCAAAGCTGTCAATAAAAAAATGCAAAGTAATTTCTTACAGAAAAGGCATCAGAAATCCATGAGGAAATCTCAGTTATAGTGGAAGAAAAAGAAAGCTGTATCACTAATAAAGCTGATTTTGGTCACATGGCTTTGATATCATTGTTGACTATACAGTAAGCCCAAAAAGAGAAACAAGGCTTCCCCTGCCAAGAGAATAAAAAAGTAAGCATACTTTTCTTAAAGATAAGCACCTTGAAAAACTCAGAGAAGGGCAATGTGTTATTTTTATTGTGTAAGAGCTTACAAATAGGTACCTTTTGTCCTGGTGTCTCCTGGAGTTTGTATTCACCTACAAAGCAATCTGACTTGCACATTCCATTGAATAAACTGTAGCTCCATACACAAGATGTGCAGCTGAATGCTCCCTTCCCTAGAAGAGCAAATAAAACAACAATATTACAACAGGAAATGTTGTCAGCTAACTTCCTTTAAAAGTTATACTAACTACTGCCGTGAAGAAAAAGGGTTTTTTGGTCAACGGCAATCATAATTAGTGAGGAGTTCAACGTGAGGAGGTTGGTATTAGAAAAAGCTTGCCCTTTGTCATGGGGATTTATGTGCCAACAAAATGTATTTCTTATGTGCTTTTATATTCGTGATAGGATGATTGTGGAATCAGTTGTACAGGGAACCTGTGATGTATTCAGTAAAATAAATTAGGTCAGAGCACTGAAGTAAAATTGTGGAGGAGCTTCGCCAAATCCTGTCCTTCACAAAATCCGTACTTATTTGCCCTGCTAACTTACTGTTTTCAAACAAGAATGAATCAAGAGATGTTTGAAGAGAAAAAAAATTATTTAGTTGGACAAGAAAAAAATATTATTCACTAGGTACAACCAGGCATCATATACACCTTGTGTGTCAGAGACTCTTTTTAAAGACAGATGCTGCATGCAGTATTTCTGTGACACACTGAGGTGAAGGGTCAGTTCTACGCATCAAGGTGCACACGCCCATTTCCCTGCATCTAGACATTTTCTGCCATTGTCTGATGGGAAGAAAATTAAAATGCAAGTAGCTGACATTACCAGAAGTTAAACTGCTGAAGTTAGCAACTTGCTATAACACAGAGAAATTACTGTATTACTGCAATGCAGGGATTTCCTTACTGCTCTTGACAAAGAGGTACAATGCTCTTTGCTCATATATCAGATGTGTTCCAGAACACCTTCAGGTTTTCAGTTTAAAAGGACTGGCTTGTGATTCGTACTATTGTCTCTGTAATTATGATAGAAAATCTGTCCCTTAGTGTTTATGCCAAATAATATGAAAAATAAAGGATGTGGCCTGCAAATTAAAATGTCTGTCTTTTTTTGTCCCAAATGCAAGCAAAAAAATTTTGGCTACTTTTTATTGTGTTGTTTTACAATTACGTTGTAAAAGTTCCTGAATGTGGCTTCACTCTGAGTGTTATTTCCACATATATTGTTATGTTACCATTAGCCATCTGTGCTATCCAGTATATCCACTATCCTAAAGAAATTTAGTGTGTTACAATATTATGTGGTCTAAGCTGCAGTGTGGCACCCATTAGCTATAATCTCATGTTGTTCAGGTAAAAAATGAAACCAAATGGGTCCAAGGGGATTAATGCTCCTTGTTTCAGAATTGGTTTAATTAGGAAAACCAAGAAACTGAAAACATGATCTTTGTGTCACAGAGCAAAGTAGATGGTCTTTCAAAGTTAATTTTGAAAAATACGTAACTATATTAAAAGCAGCAGACATCACTGCTCTTTTGATTTCTGTTCGCCTTTCACCCTAAAGATGTGCTTTATGGGTCTTTACTCTTCCCATTGTAGACTGAAAAGATGTGGGGGTGGAGTTAATTTCCTTGGCTTTCACAGAGTAGCACACAGTACAACAGCTCAAAGAGTGAGGTGTTTTTCAAGCATTATCAATATTGGTGTGAAAAATGAGGTCCAGCTCTGTAAGCAAGAGAACCCTTGTTTTTATGAAGTTGATGAGCATCTTTGTAAGGGGCCTGGCTGGTGGAAAATGTGTTACTGTTGTCCATTTTTTTCCTTCACTGTCTTGGCAATAGGACTTAGTCCCAGCCCTCCCTGTTAAGTGGCTGTCTCTCTGTTTGTGTTCTGTGCTGGAAGGAACCCTGGAGAAAGCTTGGCAGAAATTCATATCCTTGCTTTCATCTCAGTTATCAGTATGGTAGAGATAAAGTGGCAGCATGGAACAGTAAGTGGAGTAAGTAACCAGAGCCAGGGAAAGCCCAGCAGCCCCCGGGAGAGTTCTGCATCACCCACTGTTGCTAAAGTCATGGACAGGTTTGTAGCACTGTATGTGGTATGTATCTTTGTGGATAGTTTCCAAATCTTGGAATGGAGCAGAGATTCCAGGAGTTTTGATGACCCTTTTTTTGCTCAAAGCAGACTATATACTTTTACCTTCACATGTTAGACAGGAAGGGTGGCATCTTTCACAGACGTTGTTGTCCTTGCTTGGGTAGTAGTACTGAGGACAAGAGCTAACACATTCATTCGTGGAGTGCAACAGGTAGAAATATGTGTTACAGAATAGACAGTCTGTGGGTTGAGGACCCATACACTCCTTACAGCTCTTGTGGCATCTCTCACATGATCCAGTGGAATTCTGTGCAAAATACCTGAAAAAGATCAGACAGTTGCAGCTTTGCGTAAAGGCCAGCAGTGACAGGAAGACTAAGCTTTGTTTAATGCTTAGCTTTTTCCCATGTTTACATCAATTTATAAAAATTATACTGAAGTGAACACAGAGATTTGTAATCTCACTGAGAATAGAATTTCCTTTAATTCCCCTTGGCCAATTGGAATTCAGCTATAGAGCAAGACTCTGTATAGTACATAAAACATGATTTCTAAAATCTATGTTGACTTGAGACATATAGGATAGAAGTAGGCAGGGTTCAAAAAACTCAATTCTGTTCTAATTTGTGCTGTCAGGCAAAAAGAAGAACCTGTACATTGTGATTTTGCTGAGATATGGTCATAGATTTCCAGTTTAATAAGATGATAATTTAACAGCCAATGTGATCAACTGAACTCCAGTTTTAAATTAAATGGACCTGAAACAAAAATCATAGGTTCACTTTCCAAATTTGAGTTTCACCAGATTCACATTTTGAACTTAAATGGATTAATTAATGAAGTTTCTCTCTAGAATTATGAGTGCTCCGTTGAAAGATGTTTTAATGGTTGTTTTTATTATCACCCACTACAATCATTAACACAACACAAAAAAAAGAATAACCTCATTCAAACTTCATATTAAGTGGAGACTGCAATGTTTCTTCAAGGCCCTTCTGCCTGTGCTCAGGGTGACAGACAGACAACTTAGTATACTTATTCTAGTTCACACTGCTCTGTATAGAGATAGCCAAGAGCATCTTTGGAGTGTATGCATGTCAATACCACATCTAAGTGGTTCCCATTTAGGCACCAATTTTAGAGTTTTCTACTGTGAGGGGAGGTTTTCCACCACTTACGTACTGTGAAAATACAAGAAATTTTCACCTGAAAACAAAACTCAGTTCTATTTGATATGAACATAGAATGCTACAGAGTGATCCAATTTCTCAAAGCTCTGCCTGTGATGCAGCTCTTAGCAAAAGATCTTGGGCCTTACCCTTCTGGACATTGGGTTACGCATCTTTTTCCTTGTCTGTACCAACCCGGTTTGCAGGACAGGCACTGTGAGCTGTATTTTCCAGTGCAGGTGTGACAGGCGCTGTTGCATGCAGAACATTGCCCCTCCTTGCTGTCAGCATAGTACCCATCTGGGCATGTATCAACACAGGTTCTATCTGCAGAGACAATGGTGCAGAATAACATACCACATTCAGTATTTGTTTTATATTCATATGAAACATCTCATACAGTTGTGCTAGAGCAAACTCTCTAACAGGATACGCTGATAGAGAATGTGTCAGAACAAGAAAACCAAATGTTGAAGTGTAGTAATTACTTTTTAATTCTTGTCAATTCATTAGCCCTCATTTCTGTGTTTTATGCATATTAACAGGCTCTTCAAAGCAGGCATTATCTTTGTGAACAGAATCATCTTTGTGAAATATAGAAGAGCATAAGAATGAACACCACAGATTTCCTTCAGAATAATCAAAAGAAGAAATCTTATGCTAGTAGTAAGGAAACTTTCTATCTACATTGCTGTTTTCCTTAGGTTTCACTCTAAACATCAATCTCATTTCATTCTGTGTATATGATGAATCTTGTGGTAAAGCTGAGATTTAATTATATTTGTTTACTGGTCTTTACCCTTGTCTGTGGCTGCTACTTTATGTTATGGAATTAAATGTCTGTAATGCTGCCAAGACAGGTAAGTCCCACTTTTTTCAGTGAAATTTCAGGCTTTAGAGTAGGAATCCTGAATGGGAAGTTAGGACTGATGTAATTAGCTGCAAGTGCATCAAGCTAATAAAGTAGTAATTATTCATTAGTTGCTTGTACTTATTAAATAGTTTGTCTTGAGAATTTTGCTGCTTGGGTTGCAACAGGGCAAAGGAAGATGCTGCCCCTTATTTCTGTGTTGGGTTTTTTGCATTTCTTTCTCAATTCCAGGATGGTTATCTGCGTGCATCCATCAACTTTACCAATTGTGATGGTGCAAAGCAACTGAGTGTATCGATAAAAGAGACAAATCTGATGCAAGGCCTCAGAAACATAGGAATGCAAAATCTGCATTAGAATTAGACTGAAAAAGCTTAGATTCACTTTTAATTTACACTCTTCTTAGATTTTTCCTGCATGAAAGATTATTTAATATTTTTTTCTAGCAATGATTTTATAATTTTTCCTATAAGTTTTTGAGACAGTAGTCTTTTGCTCCAAAGTCAGAAAAGTAATTTTGTACCTCAGCCACCCATTAGATGCTGATCTAGTGATCCCTGAATCACTTTTTAACAGATCTGTTTAAGTATTTCTTTGTTCATCAGATCTCTGCAGGGATTAAACAAGCCAACATGAAAATATGCACCCTTTATGGATACATTAACAACAACAAGAAATCTAATGATAGCCCTCTTTTAAAGTCCTTGCAGGAAACAATAGGAAGAGTACATACCAAGTAAATAAAACATATGAGTTTTGTTTAGTCATGGTGATGTGTTAGACATCCTGCATTGGCCTCAGTGAGAGGCAAGCCTTGCCTCACAAAGTGTTTCCAGGTAGCCCCACTGTAGCAATTATCTCTGCAAAATTTATCTACTTGTCATGTTGACTTTTCAGTACTTATATTGGTTGATGCAGCACTAGATGCTTCACAAATGTGATGAAAACTTGTCTGTTTTGTGCTTTCAACATGCATAGAAAAAATATGGAGGCAGGAGAGAGGGACTTACTGAGAAGATAGTGGTTATATACACAGCTGAGACACTGGTGTTCAGTGGGTCCTGAGCAGTGGAAGCATTTCTTGTGACAAGCTTTGCAGGTCTGAGTTTCCTCAATGTAGTACTCAGTGGGAGAGCAGTATCCAGATTCCACACAGTGCCCATCATGGTTCAATATCTGGCCATTTCTGCAAGTAAGGCAGGCAGTGGAAGAAGAACAAGTCTGGCATGTCCTATTGCATGCTGTAGAGGACAAACAGTAGATTTTCACCATGTCTTGCTTCCTCTGAGAGTATTATTACAGCTTTTATTTTTGAAGGAGCAGCCTTCATCTCAGGGTGAAAGGCTGAGGGATATAATTTTCAATCTTATGCAAGTAGTTACTTAGGTTTTCTTTTGCATCAACATTGCGTTTGCAACAGTGAATGCAGTCTCCAGCCATTCTCAGCAATTTACCAGGCTGGTTGCCTGTAATATTAAACATATGTGTCCTTGCTCCCTCCCTCTCCCCTTTCATCACTTTTTACTGTTCTAAAGTAAGCCTGATTATTTTTCTGCATTAGCTATCCTCTTTGATTCCAAGACACTGATATCAACATCAGCTGGCACACGTAGGCCCTTAGAGGGTGACCTTTAAATAGACCCACTTTTATCTCAGTACTTCTCTGGGGAGAACAACCTTGACAGTCTTTGGTGGCTTCTTCATAGTAACTCCCTTCAGGGCACTCTTCAAAACACATGCCATTGTAGAGGAAAAACAAGCTGATAGTGCATGCTGTGCAGTCGTCAGAATCTGGCCCGTTGCAGTCTTTGCAGTTGGCATGGCAGGGAAAGCAGTGCCTGTCTTCAGCATAGAAGTGTGAAGGGCATTCCTGCACACACTTCCCCTCATGCAGGAAAAAGCTGTCCATACATTCTACAGGGAACAGCAGAACACAGGTAAGCAAAGAGGCAGCAAATTCTGACCCGTCCAAGCGCAAGAGCAGGTAAGTCCTAGGAAACCTTAAATTCTGCCTTGTCTGTCATTACAGAAGTCATCAGAATACCTTGAGAAGGTAGGACTTCCTTCTTCAACTCTTTCCCCTCCAAAACACCTATATTGGCCCAACCATCACGTGGTATCTTCTGTATTACATCAAGAGACTGTGAGAAAAATTCACTTGCTCAGCTCTAGTGATATTAACCAAATCATTAGATACTGATATATAGATGGCTTTTTTCTGACATTTTTTCTGACATTATGAACTTTCTGCAAAATCAGGAATGTACATATCTGAAGTTTTTTTGATCTATTATTAAAATATGAGTTTAGCTTCACCTGAATGTTTGTCTTTGCACAGAGCTGTGAATAAGTTGCTATTTTATTATGAGCATTTGTTTTAATATATTTGTTTATGGTTTGGTTGGTTGTTATTTCATCCATGTTTATATTTTCAGAATGGCTTACTAAATATTAATTACTCTGGAGATTTTGTAGGGTGGGATTCAGCCTCACCAGGATATCCAAGGCTTTCCTAATATGTTTTTTTACAGGGATTTCTTTCTCTAATAGAAGTAGTCATTTGCAAAAATTGTAAAGAGATGTGAAGTTCAACCAAGCCAGGAAAGAAACATTCTGTATTTCACATTGGTGTAAATGCATATACAAGTTTTTAGGGAAGGATACACTAGAGCAGTAATAGAATTAAACTAGTCGGAACCTCTGAAGAACACCAGGACCAGGCAAAGCAATGTGAAATCCTAAGTGATGAACCATTTAGACCAAGTCTTATCATAATCTGTTTTAGAGATTGACAATAATATGCACATCACTTTTTAAATTTTTGCACATTACTGGATTTCAATTTGTATCTGTGCTTCTGTCAGTCTCTCTCTAGACAGATGCAGGTGGATTTTAGTCTATGCAAAACAAGTTCTTTGTAATACCTTTGCATATTTCATTGTGAATACATTCCTGACACATTTCAGGGCAGTGTTTGCAGATTCCTTCAGAGGCAAAATGCTTCTCTGAACAGGTAGGTTTACATTTCCAGTTTTCCAGAAGCAAAGGACTTTTACAGGACAGGCATTGAGTTGCACTTCCCACACATGTCTTACAGGATCCACTGCATTCCTTGCAAGTCTCAGAATCATTAAAATATCCTCTATTGAAAGGGAAAAAAAAAACACAAAGCAAACTTCTGGTTATTCCAGGCTATGAGAATTATAACTATAAATGAGACTCTCCCAGCTCACACACTTCACCAGATCAAACGTGCTTCTCACATAATTTGTTGCTCATCCTCCACTTAACATCCCCTCTGTCTGAAAGCAGAAAATGTGCATAGTTAGTGCTATATGAAGGGTGCCTGGCTTTCCTTTCTCTTGAACTTCCTCTCTAAGGTATATTTAACTTTCTTACTTGCTCATTTATTTCCCCCTTACGTAAGATAGAAAGATACATATCATTTGGGGAAACATATAATCTATATTCTTGGGCAGCTGACCTGGAACAGTGATATCAAGGAAAGAAAGAGAAGCATAATCTCAGTGGCTATAGAGAGGAGAAAGAGAAAAGAAAACCCTGGAAGTGTGAAGGCTGGGAATAATGAGGGCAAGGATTGAAAAAACCCAACAAAAGCAGGATATTTATGTAGTACCTTGCCTTTAGTGAGAGCAAGCTGGAGATGGCAAAGAGGGAGTACATTTTACTGGTATCTGTGGCATGAGAACAAGTGTAGACAGCCACAGCTGGGTGTACTAGCCATAAAGAAAATATACAGAAAAAATCTGCACCTATGTTTCAGGTGAAGTTGTATAAAAGAGAGGCTGAATGCCATCTGTCTACACTCTCACAACCAAATTGTTAGAAAGTTAAAGGACAGATAACTCAACGTTATGAGGTGAGTGCTAATCCATAGAGTCATTGATGAAAACTAAGGAAGAAGTAGAGACAGAAAGTAGTCTCAGAATACATACTTTACATTAACGAGCTTGTAATTCCCTGTAGAGGGGTGTTTCACCTTTCCCTCTTGGACATGGTATTTCCAAAGAAAGGCTGGGGAGATGCATTAGGAGCAAGGTTAGAGAAAAGGTAGGAGGAGCCATGCTTGCTACCCATTCTCATATTTTTTTTCCTCCAACCTTTGTCAAGATCCTGCAACTATTTCTCTCAGTCCTATCATCTTTTCTCTTTCCAGCTAAGCACTTGGTTAGCCTAATCCTTCAAAATTCCTCTGCCAGAAATTAGTTGTGCAGTAAGTCAACCCTTTTTATCCCTTACAACATGTTCCAAAACTTGAAGAAAACCCAAAACAACACCCTAAATAAAGATTCTCATAGTATCCTCTGCTTCAGTATAGAGTAGTTATGCTTCAAGAACTCTATCTCAGAGGCTGAAACTGGAGTTTAAACATTGTGAATTTTGCTCAGTGATGGGAGGCCATCATTTACAGTCTAGAATTTGGAAAAAAGCAGGGATAATAGTGTCTGAAATGACAAGTGTCATATGAAAAGGTTAAATTCTGTTATACTGGCTGTGAGCGGGATAACAGGAGAATGAGTACTGACAGGACACGTTAATGTCAAAACATAATTAATGGTTGTATACCACAGTTTCTGATATTAAAAGTTGTTTCTGGACTAGAGTGGAATTTAGTGCAATTACCTTGCATTTGCTCTGATATTTGATGAGAAAAGCCTGTTCCACTGGCCCTCATTGACTTATTTGACAAAATTACCAGGAAGGCAGTGGCAGAGAGATTGCAAGAAAAGCAGAAACTGCATATTTTTCTGAAGAATAAAGGTTTACTAAGCAAGGCTTTTTTACTGCATGGGACATGTTTTGTGTATATATATAGATAAGATGAATGCTGATGAATTTAAAAAAAGAAAAGGGAGAACCCAATCTACTCATGTGCCTGATCTAATATCCATTGCAATCAAACAGGAGTCTTTTTTAATTCCACTTATTATAGGAAAAAAAAAAAAACCCATGAGTCAAAGAGAGAAACACATCATTATACATCGTATTTACATATCAGGACTCTAATACATTCACTGTCTGAGTTCATACCTCTGCTCTGTACTACTTGGAGGAAGGAACAAGTCTGAAGAATGCCTAGAGGCTTTATTTTCATTCACCATAGAGAACCAATCCTGAAGTACCATGGTCTTATTGAAGTCACTGGGAGATGTTCTGTCTTTCAAAGAACTTAATGTCTTGCCTTCACTTTTGATTTTTCACTTTTTCTCTAACCAAGAGAAAATACTGTTTATTCAGAGAGGCTGGAAACTACCTTTACCTTAGTTTCTGGTGACTTAGGTTACATTAAGGTCTTCCTTGAAACATTAATAATGAATGTGAACTTTAAAGAGAAGGAGCACAGTGAAAAATTCAGGACCATATAGGGAGTTACTTACTCAGGGCACTCCTGTAGACATCTGCCTTTGTGGAGGAAGAGCAGCTGGTTCTGTTCAGCCGTACACTTCTGACAGTGCCAGTGGTCAGAACACACATCGCAGCCATCCCCACACATCTCGCACTTTCCACTTGCAATGTTGCCAAAATATTTTTGAGGGCACAGGGAAACACAGGTATCATGGATAAGAAATTTTCCTGGCAGAAGAGCAACCCAGAGGGGTAAAGGCATCAATTAGAAGTATATTTGCAAGACTTCTTTCTTGGATGGTTATAAAAATATCTTTCAACTTCTCAAAATTCAACTTTAATTCTTAAAAGCATGAATAAAACATTCTTTCAGTCATTTCCCCAAATATTTTGCTCAGACTTCACTGAAATTTACAGTTGGAAGGAAACATCAGGATTATCTAGTACATATTTCTTCAGGAAATTCCTATTAAGTAAGTCCTGCATCATATCTACAATATTTGATTGAAGAGAAAGGAAAGAAATACTGTCTATGTGACAATTTTTAATCTATATTTGCCAAGGGCATGCACTTCTGCCTGAATTCAACTCTGATTATCTGATTCCCTGCCTATTCTTTAAGCTGTTAAAGAACTTTCCAGTGACCACTGACAAAAACATTCTCTGGAAGCATGTAGGATACAGAATATTATAGTTACTTGCAAAACTTTTCCAAGGAAGCTGAAATGTTACCTTCTGGACATGTAGTACACACGTTAGCAGATTTCTCACAGGTCCTACATGAAGAGTCACAGGACAGCAATTTTCTATTTCCATCTGGGGTGAAAGGGAAAAAAGTTCCATTTTTTACAATCTGTTTTTGTTAATTTCTGCTCTCTTGAGGAGGGACCCTTCCTATGGCTTTTCCTAAGCTCTTTTGATAATGACCTTTGCGAATTTTTGGAATTCACAAAGTTGAAGAACTTAAAGGTTGTGTTTGACTCCTCTGTCCTAAATGGTAAATTAAGAGTTGTGTTAAAGGAAAATATAAATGTTTTCCTCAGATTCACCAAGGCACTCCTCACCACACTGAACTCCTCACAACAAATGAGAAAAATAATGTTATTAATTTTATTATGAAGCCAATAATATTAATTTGACTGTAGTGCTCCCAACCCAAACACAGGTATGTAATAGTAATAGATTATAAAGAGAAAGATCTGGAAAGTGATCTAAAATTTGGGGACTTGATTTAGTGAGGTATTTTGAATGAACTTCTGGCAGAACACCATTGCGCTGTAACTAAAATTCTGAGTCACAAAGAAACAGAAATCATAGCATCACAGAATATCGTGAGTTGTGAGGGACCCATCGGGATCATCAGAGTCCAACTCCTGGCAGGACACAGCATAAGCTGAGAGCATTGTCCAAATGCTTCTTGAACTTTGTCAGACTTGGTGCTCTGTCCACTTCCCTGGAGAGCCTGTTCCAGTGCTCAAGCACCCTCTGGATCCCCTGACACAGTTTCAAGCCTTTTCCTAGAGTCTGGTCACTGGTCACAAGAATGAAGAGATCAGGGCCTGCCCCTCCCTTTCCCCTCATGAGGATGTTGAAGATCACAATGAGGTCTCCCCTCAGTCTCCTCTACTCCAGGCTGAACAAACCAAGGCACCTCAGCCACTCCTGATAAGGTTTTCCCTCCAGACCCTTCACCATCCTCGTGGCCCTCCTTTGGATGCTTTCCAATAACTTACTGTCTTTTCTATATTGTGGTGCCCAAAACTCTACACAGTCTTCAAACTGAGGCTACATCAGTGCAGAGTAGAGAGGGACAATCACCTCTTTTGACTAGCTGACAATGTTGTGCTTAAATCACCCCAGAATGGTTGGTTCTCCTGACTGCACGAGTCTCCTGACTCCACACTCTTCACTCATATTCAACTTGCCCTCGATCAGAACCCGCAGGTCCCTTTTCACAGCAATTCTCTTCCGCCTCTTATTCCCTAGACTGTACACAAAACCAGGGTTGCAGTGTTCCTAGGGGCAGAATCCAGCACTTGCCCTTGCTAGAATTCATTCCATCAGTGATTGTCCATCTCTCTAACTTGTCAATACTTAAGAAAAACATCTATTAAATAGTTCTCCCCACAGCTAATACCTGCTATATCCTTCAGAAAGAAAAGCTCAATATGTGTCAAATGGAATTTTTATGCCTGCAGAAAAGCAACTTTTTGATTATGCTTTGCATAACCATCAGTTCTAAAATGACAAGGAGATTTGAGCATCATACTTAACAGCAAAACATGCTGTGCAGTGTGACCATGTACCCAGCATGCAGCTCAGTATTTTGATCCAAGCAAATTATAACAATGGCTGAATAAATGTCTGATGAAAAAATAATTATGGGCCAATGGACAGAAAATAGAAGTATTTTTGATTTTGTTGAAAATTAAAAATAAAGAATAAACCAGAAGTTGCTTGCAGGTTGAGCTATGCACCTCATTTGGCACACCCAGCTCATCCTGCCAATTAAATATGTATTATTTCTGTAGGCTGACTGATGACAGATTTAATTAGCCACATGCAGCGTATAACTTAGGTTTTTTCTTCTACCTATTGTGGCAAGATAGTTTAGAATGTTGGCATTTTGAATGAAAACCATGAAAGAAATTGCTTCCAGCATAAAGACAAGGGAGAACAGCAGGAAACTTATATAAAGCCCTTTCCCACAACAGGAAATGATGGGCATTATACTAAGCACAAGAAAAGTGTGTAGTGCATAACATACCTCAGGGGAAGAAGAAGGAATAATAATAAATATATGAATTATTATTATTACTTATAACTGTACAGCTAAATGAACTGAGCCATAGCTATGTCAGTGAAAGAAGTTCGGTCCCCATTCAATGTGACTGAGGGTTGATCTGTAACAGAATATTATGACCACGCCTGACCTTAACATCAGTTCAGAAATCTCAAAAACTGAAGTTAAAAATGTCTCAATATGAGGGTCCATGGAGAGTACAGCAGATCACAACCTGGATGTTTAACAGTAGGTCGCTCTGTAAGAACATGGTTAGTCATTCTTTACCAGGACTACTTGTGAATACTCCTTGCACAGAATATGAGAGCCTGTGAGGTCACTCTTGCTGACAACTGGCACAATATAAAGTTGCTCCAGGAGGAGCAGGAGATTATTAAATTTTTCCTTGTCACTACCATTCTGGCTACAGCATCTCTGCCCTTCTTGCCAGAAGGAATGTGAATGTGAGTTTGACAGTCCAGAGTGGAGACGAGGTTTGCCAAATGTGAGGGCAATGGACGAAACATTAGACTCTTGTATATTCTGTAGGAGAGCATATAGCTTTAACACTGGTTTTTATAGCCACAACTGTTGGTGGACATGACAAGTCAGAGATGTGCCAAGGACGAAGAGAGGTGGGACTAAGACTGTGTTTCAATGAGTGCTACTTGAAGACAGTCATTTACAACTCCAAAGATACAGAGAAAAGTGCCTGAAACTGAGTTTTCAGATGTGCAGCCTCAAGCACTGCTAAACAGCTGACTTTAAACCCCGGGGTTTGTTTACACAGGAAGTCTGTGTCACCTCTGTGACTCCTTATTGACCATAGCTGAACCAAAATGGCACATTATCAAGTAATCAGCCCTGGGAAAGCTCTTCATGAAGACAGAAAAATACCAGGAAGGGATTGGCTTGTGGAATGAGAAAAACTGGAAGTAACATGTAAGCATTAGGAGCCCAAGAAGTGGAGAGATTTATCATTAAATTATCTCTGAAGTTGCAGGGGAGAGAGAGAAGTGCAAATGCAGGCCTTGATGAAGGACCTGAAAGACATAAAGACACCTCAATGTGTGTTGTGAGGTCAGTGCTATCTAAATGAGAAGTGAAATGCGTCATCTTCTGGTATCAACAGCATAATTGAGGCCTCAGTGCTGGGACTCTTTGCTATGATGTTCCTGCTGCTGGGGAGGTAGTTGTCATATTCACTGAACGTTATAGTGAAAGGAGATTGCTTGAAAACTTCTGGTTAGGTTCTGTGCCTTGCACTCTTTTTGTATAAGTTATATATTTACATACTTATTAATAGTCATGTAGTTTAGGGAGCAAAGAGCTAGAGTTACAAAATAATTTTAAAATACTCTTTTTGTTTGCCTGTATATATCTTCTTTCTTGAGTAAAAAAAGCATTTTGTTTTGCTTTTTTATCCCTATTCAAGCATGTGGATGCATCTTGTAAGCCTTTCTTCAATAACAGGTCCTGTGAATTTGGATCCTTTCTGACTCTTGCTGACGTAATTTCATGGCATTTTTTTCCCCTGCTGAATACCTATTTTCTCTATTTCAGGTTACAACATGTGATAAATAGATGCTATAATATAGGCTTTCCGCGAATGTAAAAACAAGTAATATTTAAGTAACTTTTGTAATGGTGGCTTTGTTACAAATAGATGCTATATGTATAAATAGCTTTATGTACAATGTAGTTCTGTTTGGGTGGGGGGTTTTTTTGGCTTTTTTCTTTCTTTTTTTCTTTCTGTTATCCCTGCTACCCGCATACCGACTACTGTCTGCAGAAAACACAGACCAAAGCCCACTCCGGGACTAACAAAAACTGACTAAAAGTCATAGCCAAGAAATGCGTGTGATACGATAAGATAATATGCGTCGCCAAGAGGCTTATTCCCCCAGCAAAGATATACATCTCCTGGTCCGAGGAAATACCGAACTACATTCCAAGTTAAACAGTTCCTGGAAAAAGTTTGAATATGCATTATTGTCTATGAATATGAAATAGGCCAAGGTGTATGTAAGGGGGATCCCCGAAGTAGCAGGTCTGCTCTTGGCTGAGTGCCAAAAGCACCCAGTGCTATGAATTTTGCTTTATTACTTTTTGCTCCTTATTGTCCTTTTATTAAATCTTTCAAATCCTAACAGGAGAGTGAACTTCGTTTTTCACAAACATGTTGTTCTAAAAGGACTCTAATCTATACAATTGCATCTAAGTGAAGAGGACAGTTTGAGTCTTTTTCAAGGTATGTAGCATACAAGCATTTTTACTTTTCTTATCCAAATAATCCTCAAATAGGTAATTGCTTACTCTTCTGAGAGTCACTGTCAAAGAATTTTTGGAGAGACTGCACCTTAGCTTTGTGATTTTCAGGACTCATCAATATTCAACAAAACATTGAAAAGTGTCCTTGATGATGACTGCAAGAATATAAGAAATACTCCAGAAGAGTTGAATGTTGTTAGCTTTACTATTTTCTTAACTCTGTGATATTTTTCAGTGAAATTGCTTTAATTTCAGTTTCCCTTTTGTAGTATATGCTGTTTTCTGTAGTAGTTACTAGTCGCCACCAGAGGGAAATGTGCACAAGCAATTAGGCTTCTGCTTACAACAGAAACAACATCTAGTTTCCAGTCAAATATAATATTCAAATTTTCCAATTTTAGTGCTGACAGAAGTAATTTTTTAAAAATTCTGGATAGGTAGAACAAGTCCCACATTTCTTGTGACTGTGGCTTTCATTTACTAAAAAAACAAAATGCAACACACATTTACAATAACGTGAACTTTTTAAATGTCATTTTCCTTCACAGCAAAAAGTTATTGAAATGGAAAAATATTATATAAGAAGCTTTTTTTTCAGAAAACTGTGCACACTACTTCTAATAATGTAACAAGACTAGCCTTACAAATCTGAAAAAATGGTCATGCAAGTGGTGATGAAAAAATGATTCATGTACTTCCTTGGTCTTCAGACAGGTGACAAAGGGAAAGCTTAAAAATTATTGGGTTTAGCTGTTGGGTCACATTTTGCTTTTCCCAAAACAACTTGAGAATTCAACAAGCTTTCCTTTAAAATTTCAGTCTGTAACTCTTATGGCAACAAACAAAACTTGAAATTTAAAAGCTGTAGGTTTATGATGAAGAGTTGTAACATCCATGTACCAATAGTGAGACATTGGCTCTGAAAAAACACTGTAGTTTATTATTATGGTGTTCTGCTCTTTTATTTAAGGGACAAAATGAATTATCTTCACACACCTACTGAATTGTTTTAATCCTTACACTTATATTCTTTTATTTTTTAATTAATTTCCATTTTTTATTTTCAAACGCAAAAGCCCTCTCTTTAAACTTGGGTCAGAATCTGACTCAAGATCACCTTGATTTTTGTGTCTTTGTCAGAATGAATAACAACTTTGACCCAGCTAAGTCTCTTCTGTTCTTTCCTAGAAACTGAAAAGCTGAATCCCATTATTTCTTGAGCTAAGCTTTACTGCATCTTTGAGGTTCTTGCCCATTCAGTCTATTCAAGGAATTATAAAATTGGAAGGGTGGCGAAAGGCTGGGAAATATTTTTTTTTCTATTTTCTTTTCTCTTTTGGGGTTGTGCATTATGAATGAGACAATGGCAGTTTCTTGAAATATAGTATTGTAAGAATTTAACTGTGACCTCAAAAGGAATTAAGGAAAAAATGAGTGAAATTTTAATTCCATTTAATACAATGTCCTCATATTTCCTTTATTTTGCTTCAACCATCTTCATTTGAGCTCCCAGAGTTTTTTCAATCTGGTTTTAGAGAAAAATTTAATGAGTCCTCAAAATTATTGAGGGTGAACAACATGGGTCCATGTGGAAATAAGTATGATACTCTTCACATGCTCACTACCTGTTCTGGAAAATGTAAAGTTTATTTAAAAAAGCAAGCTGAAACCCTCTATGAAACCTGAGGACATATAAGCAGAAATATGGTCATATATAAAGAGTCATGGCTTCAAATAAAAAAGTGTTTGGATTGCCTTGTAATCCCTACTTAATTTCATTCAGATCCACTACTGTGTTCTAAGAGTCCTTTCTGGTATAAACTCAACCCCCTTGTGCTCTCCACCTTCGTGTCTCTACCTGCTCCTTTTGGACAATGGATCTTTAGGCCAGGTAGTGCAAGCCGTAAGTGTTCTGACTGACAAAAGATGTTTCATCTTACTCATTTTAAATCCAATTTATTCATGCTTTTCTATGAGTAACAGTGGGATTGAAAATATTGTAACTTTAGTTGCTATCAAAGTAGGTCTCTGTGTACATTTGAAATACCCTTAGCTTCTAAACATTGATACCTACAAGGATTGTATATTTACAATATATTTTGTTATTAGACCATGACTCAATTACTTTAGTGAGGGATGCAGAAGGAAATGAAGTACGGTTTCTAACTGCAGGAGTATTCCTTTTAGAATGTGACCTGTCTAGCTTTTACACTGTGTAGCAAAATGTGATTTGAATGTGACTCAGTTCAACTGTGGCCTAGTTTTTTAGATTTTATTCTGTGCATGGCACTCTTCTTGCAAAACCAATAAAATAATGAATTTTAAAAACCGAAACAGGTTACATATATTCATGAGGTAGTTACAATTTTATAAACCTGGTAAAACATATTGAAAACAATATACATATGTAATAAAATGCTAGACCTCTCTCATTTTGAAGACTTATGTGAGCTGTAAATTTAAAGAAACTATAGGAGCACTGGGAATTAAATAACACTCTCCAATAATCATTAATTACCAATCTAGTTATCTTGTAACAACTATATTATTTTACACACAAATAGCCAGGATACGAAATTGCCATGCATAAGAACATATTTGATAATGGATCATTTTTGCTTGCTTCTAGCTACCTGAAATTTCACATATGGATGCTGATTAAAAAGATCTTCTACCTCTTTCCATGATGCTGTTATTCTGCAATCTAAATGCCATAACATTATCATATTTAGAAGTTTATGACCCATTCTCTCCTATTGCTGATTTCTCTCCTGTCTTCTGCATAGACCATTCCTTTTTTTAAATTCTCTTTCCATATTCTGAAACCTTTATCTATCTATCTATCTATATCTATCTATCTATATCTATCTCTATATCTATCTATCTATCTGTCAATCTATCTATCTATCTATCTATCTATCTACACAGCTGCATTAAGGTCCTTTTAAAGCCTTAATTATTTTCTCTCAACCAGCATATTTTTACTGATTTTATTTTGCTCTGTATGTAGAAAAAATCATATACAGAAGATGGATGCAGTGGTACTGGTGAGAAGTTGCTCTTATTATTGGGGTTGGTATGTAATAGCAAACTGAACCAGCTGCTATTTAGCACATATCTTATTTTGAATTTGCATTAGAAACAGACCTTATTCCATAACTATTTCTTTTCCTGTTTTTAGTTTTCATAAAAAGTTGTCATACTAAACCAGGGAATTACTATTTTTAGGGTGCAGCATTTTAGTAATCAGGCAAAACGAAGACCTGATTGTAATTTGCAAAATACTTAATCCTGTTGAAGGGGGGTGTGTACTCACTTGGTGATTTAAGCTTCCTGGCTTCCAAAGTCATTTCATCATCTGGTACATGAGATAAAATACAGATGTTTCACACTAGAAACACAGAGTTCAGTTGTTGGGTTTTTTCCTTTCTCCCTTTCTTGGCCTGCCCAGTCTTTTAAAAAGCCTGAATAACAGACATAATCTGTTGCATTGTTTCAGACCTGAATATGATTTATTAGGGATTCCTAATATGAGTTGAAAGGTTTGCCCAGCAGAACATACCCACAAAGTAAATACCATTTTAGAAAGGCTTTTTTCATAGAATGTCTTGGTTTCTGGAGTGCTTTTTCATAAAAATGTGTGAGACAAGTCCATAATTTATCCTTGCATAAGAAACGGAAGTGAAAGCTTAAACATGATAGAAAATAAAAGCATATTCCACATTCACAAAGATTTTAATTCTAACCCAGACAGGCTAGTCACTCAGCTTGCAAAGGAAGTCAGACCCTGAGTTTTTTCTCCATTTCAGGCCCTGTTGTACTGCCCTTTAATTAATGTTAGCCTTGGAACCAGCAAAACAAGAGTCTTTGTTTCCCCAAAATCCCATTGTTCCACAAGCTATGTCAACATAGTCGCTAAACTCACAGTGGAACCCCACGGAATTCATGTGGCTGGAAGAGCCGAAGAGCAAATTGTTTCATTATTTGTAAATACAATTTAAGGTCTGACACCTCAACTCTCAATTAGTACACTTCTGAAGAAAAACAGTAAATAGAAGAGTAACATAGTAAAAGCTGATGCAAACTATGAGATTTGGAAATTTTGTCTATAATCTTCCTAGTTAAGTTGTACTCCTGCATAATCTTGAGCAAGCCATGTACTGAGGACGAACTTGGTGCTGTCTTATCTTCATTCCCATGACAAGGACAAGGTTCCTTAATTAATACGTAGCCCCCAGACCCAGCTCAGTCCCCCAAATTGGGAGGACAAGCAATCATTTGGCCTGTATTCTTTAATCAGAGTCTTTAATTCAGGCACTGAAGATCAGAGGCAGCTCTACCATGGTGCTGCACCAATGTAAATGTGTTGAGGATTCTGAGAACAGAGTGTGAGAGGCATATATTGATGAACAGCCAGACAGGATGAGAGTCAAAAGCTGAATCTCAGCCACAAATTGGGGCTGGTGAACATTCATGAAATTATTCTAATATCTCATACAATCTGTACAAGCTACCTTCACCATGCCAGTTATGCTGCATGACAGGCTACCCTTAGAAAATGCGTTTGACAGAATATAAGATGGAAGACTCTTGTATTTTATTAAGAAAAAATAACCCTCGATAAAATCAAAGTGTATATTAAAAAACTAAACAACAACAACAACAAAGAAATAAAGCGGGATCAAGTATTCCCAGATAGATTTGTCCAGAGTAGCTGGTGAAAGACTTGGAAAGATATTATGACTTTGCCCCCATGTGTGAAAGAAAAAGTATTTTCCCTGTACCCGTAATCTTTGAAATATGTAATGGAAAAGAGGAGGCCCTACTCACATGCTTAAAATGAGTTGGAGAAGGATCATTTGTTCTTGGCATAGGAATGTTTTCTCTACAGGTATAAGAGCCAGAATACTCACTGAGAGTAAATTTCAAGGAGCACAGATAGATTTTCATTTTATCCATTCTTGTACCAATTATGTAGACAATGAGAGTGACTGCCTCTCTTAAATTTTATTGGTTTTCAGAAAGCTTTAGATAATGCAGAAAATAATTATGAAACATCTGAAGTTTTTTGTTGTTTTGTTTCTTTTTTCCCTTTTAAAATGATCCATGTATTTCAAAATATTATCAGAAATGCACTGCAGCCTCTAACCAGGGACAACCCCATTGGTGTGAGGCACTGCTCAAGATAAATGTGTTTTGGTCCTGCCTGCCTGAACTTACACTTTTATTAAGGATCTTTAGTATGTAACAAGAATTTCCAATATAGACAGTATAGCTGGAAATCTGGATGCAGCTGACATCTGCCCCTTGAATGAAACTATCAAAAGAATTTAGTGAGTGATATTGTAGCTAAACATTAAATATTTAGATTGGGTTGTTATTTAGACAATGGAAATTATTCTTATGAGAACTGTATGATTCTACAGTATCTGAATAAGAAACTTCACAAAATGTCAATAAACGTAGTTACTAAGTATGTAACTTCAATAAACACGGTGATAAATTAATTACATTTTGACTTGAAGATTACTCTTATTTGGAAGCCTGGAGAAAAAAGGCTTGAGATATCACCAAGTCCAACAGAACTTTCCCAGAAGTTACATGGTATAGCAGCTGCCACACTGGAGGAATCCCAGTAAGTCTATCCAAGATGAGGTATACAGCTACCAGTCATGTTTCCTTGGGTCCCATTACCAGCTACAGCAGGAATCCTGTGACATTGGAGTAGTCATTAATGTTCAAGACAGTAGAGCTCTGAGTGAGATGTGTCTTGCAGTTTGAAACGTCCCTAAGACAGATGTATTTTTATTACTGGAAGGAAAGAGAAACGGCATGCAAGATGGAGAGAAAGAAGTTTCAGAGCACAGTAATGTTGATTTATACAGAATGTAATCAGATGTCTGCTCAAATGAAAAAACCTGACAAGAAGTTCACTATGTTTGACAGTGTGAGAAAGGGATAATCAATAGATAGACCAGACTACAGATGTGATCTTTTCATGGCACTGACGTAGATGTAGTCTTAAATTGAAAAAAAATCCAAACTTGCTTCTGTGGGTTAAACACAAGGAAGTAGATGTAGGAGGTCAGTTTTCTATTAATGGTCTCATTTTTTGGTATCTCTGATATTTTTTTGACGTGAAGAAAAGTTATTCCTTTTGATAGAACATTTTTCCGACAGATAGGCAATGAATAGAAATGGTCAACTTTTTTTTCTGAAAACATTTACTACTGTATTTCACTTTTTAATGCAAGATCATACTGACCTAAGGATAGTCATTCTTTGATGTATTTGATTCAAATAAAGACATAGGAACCAGAAGAAAATGTATATTTGGATCAAAAATAAAACTAGTAATCTGGTGTTTCGACCCCTTCAGGAAACGTCCCTGTCAGATGCTTTCCATGTATTCTTAAAGATTTCTAGGGATGAAAATCCTTAAACCTCATAATAGATTCTACTACTGCTCCATTATAAAATTTTAAAGTCTCCTTTTTTTTTCCCACTAGCACAGTTTCATTTGGTAACATAAACGTTTGATTGTACTTTATGTAATTGACATAATGGGAATGGCAAAGATTCTATATATGCCCTCATCACTTAAAAAATAAGAAATTTGTGATAATACTAGGTTGCATTTGATGATGGATATGAAGGAAAATTATTTTTAAAATGATTACAGTGTTTTTCTCAACATCTTTAAATTTTAAAGCATTTTCCTTCCAAATATTTTTTTTTTGAGGCTTTTTGGAATAGAGAATTGTTTTCTCCATGCTGTGGATGACAGCACCAAGAAAGAGCTAAATATTTTGTAAAGATTGTGAAAATGGCCTGTGTAGGACCAGAATGCCGTAATGTAGTCCTACAGCCTATGTTTAGTCTCTCAGAAAGCAGTGCATCTCTATACCCTGTAATTTTAGTATTTTTATCTCTTTATCTATTATATTTTTAATCTTTTATCCATTCAGATGAGATAACTCACAGATAAGAAACACCTACGTTGTATTGAAATGCTATGCTATTTGCAGGAGGATGAATTTCAGTCTGTGAAACCGATGGGTTTGGTCAGAACACTTTTTAAATGACAAGTTTGAAAAAAGTGCAATTTCACTCTTCTGCAAGATCTTGCTATACTCTTTCTAAATTTTGTAGTAACCTTCAGAGAAACAGAAAAGATTATGAGATCTGTTGCCACTTACCACCCCAGAACTTCCCAGCTGGTGGAGAATTTCTTGGATTCAGGCACTGCCCACGTGATAGTTGGAAACTGTTTTTGCAGCCTGTACAGTTCTCATAACTGTACCCAACACAGGTTGCACAGCTCCTGTGGCAAGGTTCACATTCTCTAGAGATGTCATCAGTGAAGAAACCATCTCCACACTCACTCACACATTTGCCATCTGCAACAGAAACAGGGCCTGGCAGCATAATGACCTCTGTCAATCCCTCTGTCTCCAGCAAGAAACAGTTTAAGAAAGAAAACCAGTATGTAGGAACACATGAAACTTTCTGCAGCTATATAAACTCTAATTTTTTTAGCATGAAATCTAAGTTCAGTGCAGTTGCTTGTGAAAACTTCACAAACTTCAAACCAATCTGCATTTAAATTTACCTCTAACTTGGCTTTAATCAATATGCTAAAACTTAGTACATACAAATCTTATGAAAGTCCAAGCCTGGATAAAAGTTTTGTGGCTGAGTCCCGAAATTATACTACCCTAAAAGAACTGAAGTCTAGAATTCCCCAAGATTTTTAGATATATGCAAATTTTAGCCATATGCAAATTTATGGGATGTGTAGTTTCTACTGAATATAAAGTTAAATCCAGGTTTAAACCTGATTCAGATTAAGGGTTGGCATACTTCTCCAAAGCCTCTGGAAGTTGTTACATTTTGAGTTCCCTCTAATTTCAATTTAAAAAATCATAGACCAGCAGTTCACCCCGGTTGTGACCAGAATTTTCCATGAGTGAGATGCCACTACTGGGCACCTTCCTCAGCTAATGCATGAGAGTACTATCAACCCGGGAATTCCTGTGATTCATTTTTGGCACTGTGTTTGAACCAGACCTGCCTGATTAATGGCTTCTTAATAAAGCTAAGAGATTCCTGCTCTTGTGTGAATCTGGTGTGGAATTTGGTGGTTTTAACTGAGCTCATTTCAGAGTGTTTAAGGCTTATTAGCCTATGTGCACCTGAAAGTCAAAGTAAAACTAGACTTGCAAATAGTAAGGAAACATTTAAATGTTTTTCACAAACTCTGAATCAAATACAAATTTTTTAATGTGCCCCAAAGTTTGGAAATTTGAATATACAGACTTTGTGAACCAAGTGACACTACTGGCTAACATAACCACCTTACATTAATGCAAATGCCAGATTCTGCAAAAAGTTAACTCCCCTCAGCCTCCACTGTCTGCCATAGAACAGATTTATGAATTTGACAATTTGGATCCAGAGTCTTTTTCTAAAGAAAAAGTCTAAAATATTTTTCATATATGCCATACTTTGTACTTTGCTTACCTGAGAGATAAAAGCCTTCCTCACACGATTCACACCCATCCTTGTCACAGCTATCACAGTTGCTTGGACAGTCTCTACACTGCAGAGAACTTTCATCTCTGTAGGTATTTTCTGGACAGTACTTATAGCAATGCTGTTTATACCTGTGAGATAAGTAGAATATCATTAGTAAGCTTCTTTTGAAAGCTGCTGAGTTTGTTTTCTGTGTGTTTCTAGGGAAGGTAGTGATGAAGTTTCATTAGACTAATGAACAGAAATTATTCCTATAATGAGGATTCAAAGTGTATTTGTGGTTATGTTATTTATTCAACTAGCACAGTCCTAATCTCAGAATTCTTAAGTATAATTAATTTTATTTTATTTTTTAAATGTGCATATATATACATGCTTCATTTGAAATTAATATATCAAGGTTTTAAAGAGCTGATCGCTTGTAAAGACATATAATCCAGTGCTTTGTTTATAGATATTCAACGTAATCAACATTTTCTTTTGTAATTTTTACAGAGATCTATTAACTCTCTCTTTGAAAAACAGTAGAGTTCTTTTCTCTCCATTTGATGTCAGCTTTGAATTAATTTTTAAATTCCTTTGCATAAACTCCATACATCTATAAGTGTGTCTTATGAGCTGCACATACCAGAATTAGACACAACATACTAAGAGCAAACTAGTTCCAAATCCATAGGCACGGTTTAACTTTTAGATGCTTTTTGTCTCATATTTCTGTCTTCCAGTATGCAAAGGTCACATCAGTCCATAAGTTTTAACAGGTCTCAATACTGAGTGGTTGGTTAGTTTTTCAACATTTCCCAGGTCTTTTTCCAAGTTACCCTTCTCAGACAGGCAATTTAAGAAATGAGACAACATACACACCTCTGATCTGTGTAGTGAAGCACATATTTTTTCTTCAGAAAAATGTGTAGACATGAAGAACTATACAGCTATACTTACATGTAATAGTTTTGAATGCATGTCATACAGATTCTTGGATCCTCTGAAATTAAAGATATAAAATTATGTAAATAATTTTCATAGTTAAAACCAGGATGCTAAAAACAATTTTTGCTACACCATTTTTATGTTAATATTTCTTACACTAAAAAACCTGCTGCCATAACAAGAACATTGTTGTCTCTGAATTTCTGTTTACATTTTTGTTGAGATAAGCTCTTCTGCAATCATATCCTGTCCTGTATTTTCAAAGTGAGGCTTTTTAGCTCTCAGCATAAACCACAACAGGTACCTGGAAGAAGCTAAGTCCTGGGAAGTGATGATCTGAAAAATAGAACCTTCAAAGGGGCTCAGGTAAGGTCTGTTGTCTTTAACAGTCAAATGAACTGTTAAAAGGAGATTGTAACTTATCCAAATCTGTAATTTCATCCTATTTCTTTATTTGTTGCAGAGTTTTGTTAAAAGCATTTGACACCTCTAAAAGCAGACTTTTGAGACAGCTATGTAATCAGTTTAAATTTAAAAATCCTTAGATAGACAAGCACATTTCTATATTTGGAGAGGGAATAGTGGTGGGTAGGTGGTGGTGGTGCAAGTCTTTTGGGTAAACTTTCCCATTAGAAAATTAATTTTTTTAAATTCAACTTCAAAAACTGTTACAATTATGGATATGGCTTCAAAAATGAAGAATATGTTCTATAACCTTCATTCTATTATCTTCTATTCACTATTTCTTTCACTTTAACCAAATATCCCAAAGGCAGCAGAATGGAAGGAAACATAACAATTTGAGTGACTGTATTTACAAACAGAATCACAGAATATGCTGAGTTGGAAGGAACCCACAAAGAACATCAAGTCCAACTCCTGGCCCTACACAGCACCATCCCAAAGAGACACACCATGTGCCTGAGTGTCTTGTTCAAACACTTCTTGAACTCTGTCAGGCTTGGTGCTGTGACCGCTTCCCTGAGGAGCCTCTTCCATTGCCCAAACACCCTCCAAGTGAAGAACCTTAACTGATATCCAACCTAAACCTACCCTGACACAACTTCAGGCCATTCCCTAGAGTCCTGTCACTGGGCACCACAGGGAAGAGATCAGTGTCTGCCCCTCTTCTTCCCCTCACAAGGAAGTTATAGACTGCAAAGAGGTCTTCCTCAGTCTCCTCTTCTCCAGGCTGAACAGACCAAGTGCCCTCATCTGCTTCTCATAAATCTTCCCCTCCAGACCCCTCAACTTCTTCATGGACCTACTTTGGATGCTTAATATCTGGTTTTTATTGTGGCACCCAAAACTGGACACAATATTCAAGGTGAGGCCACCCTAGTGCAGAGCAGATCAGGAAAATCTCCTTCCTTGCCCGGCTGACAATGCTGGGCCTGATGCCCCCCAGAACACACTTGGCCCTCCTGGCTGCCAGGGCACTGCCGACTCATGTTCAATTTGCCATTGACCATGACCTCTAGGTCTGTTTCCATGGCGCTGTTTTCCAGCATCTCATTCCCCAGTCTGTCCACACATCCAGGTTTACCCCATCCCAGGTACAGGATCTGGCACTTTCCCTTGTTGAACTTCATATGGTTGGTGATTGCCCAGCCCTCTGATTTGTCAAGATCTCTCTGCAGGACCTCGCTGCCTTCGAGGGAGCCATGAGCTCCTCCCAGTTTTGTATCATCTGCAAACTTGCTCAGTACCCCTTCCAGTTCTGCATCCAGGTCATTAACGACGTTGAAGAGCACAGGGCCAAGGATGGAGGAGCCCTGAGGAGCCCCACTAATGACAGGTCCCCAGTCTGATGCCATCCCATTCACTGTAACCCTTTGTGCCTGATCCATGAGCCACTTGCTCACCCATCCCATGATGTGTTTATCCAACTGTGTGCTGGATGTTTTGTCCAGAAGGATCCTGTGAGAGATCCTATCGAAAGTTTTACTGAAATCTGAAAAGAATACATCAACTGGCTTTCCTTGATCAACTGTGTGGGTTACCTTGTCATAAAAGGAAATGAGATTTGATAAGTAGGACTTTCTTCTCATGAAGCTGTGCTGGCTGTGACCGTTGTCTTCTATGAAATGACTATAAATTATTTTTAATATTACTAGTACTCTTAACAAAATTTTCACTGGGTCTCTTTGTACTGTGTCTACAATAAAATATATTTGACGCATGCTAACATTTTAGGCAACATGTCCTCGGTTTTGCAAGTAGTTCTAGCAATTTATTTGTGAGGTGTAATGTTTTATCCAAAAATGTTGCAGATATGTGAAAATATCCCCTTTAGTGTTCAGAGCGCAAACAGAAATAGCAAAGATATGATCTAGTGTTCTTTGCATTAGATTTTATGATTAGACAGGAAATACTCTTAAAGTATGAAAATACTTTCTATTAAGTCTTACTTTAATTCTAGGTAAAAGACATTTGGTTTGTTCAGGGCTTCTTTTTGATTTTTGAAATACTATTATTATTTCTAAATGAGGACACTTTCCAAGACATTATTTTCTTCAATTAATTTGTGTGGATTTTTTCCTTAAAGTGTTTACAGAGCATTGTTAGAAACAAGGTTGATATGATGATAAATAAAAGTAATTATGCCTACTGAAAATTATTAAGGTATTGATACATACAGTCCTTATGTTTCATTGATGGAAAGAATAAAGGAAAGTATCTGGGAACAAGTGGGTAAAAACAGTTCATTTAGATGATGGATTGGAATACATACTGTAGAGAGGGAAAAAAATCAGAAATAGAACTTGTACTCTGCTGCTCACACAAGTGTTAGATCAAAGTGACAATAGTAAGTACATTATTAGAAGACCAGAGATTTCACAGGAATAGCTGGTTTACTGTATTTCATTTGGGAATGCACAGAGGCTTTCTTCCTAAGATTTGGGAGACAGAGCTAGGGGAGAATTTCTTGACAATTTTACAAAATGAAAACATGCAGTCATTGGTCTATGGTTATCTGAGTTCATTTGCCTTTTTTATAGTATATTATGGCATTTACCAACCCTTACTGAAACATTCTTCTTTCTCTTAAAGATACACCCAGTAAATAGAAGCTCTATCACCTTCTATACTTAGTCATATTTTCTGAATTTAAACTCTGAAGAATAATGACAACAGTTCCCTGAAAACAGGGAAACTGTCTAAAAGCAGGCAAAGAAAAGACTAAATATGTAATTATTGCTATTGCTATTGCAATAGCAGGTTTTATATTTAACACAGGCTACATTTCCAAAATCTTGAGAATTAATTTTAAGAATGAACTAAGTCTAGGGAATTTTACAGATATATACAGGCTGTTCTTCGACACTGTTTTCTTTAAAATCTGCCGCAGTCATTTCTTGGACTAGCAGTAACCAACATCCTATGTTCACTGAGTAATGAGATGTCTGTGGTGCAAAGGGTGATGCCATGCTCCAAAAGATTTCTTGTCATGACAGCTACTAATATTTTCTCTATATTTTACAGTTTCCATTTGCATTAATTTCCACACTGATGAGCCTTTGTCACTCTTTTGAAGACAGAAACAAAAACGATTTTGATAGCATTGGAAATAACATTCAACTCTTTTTAAAATATAATGCTTCAGACACAAAATAGTCCTCAGTTTCTTGCTGGTTTTATTGCCCTTTTATTTAGATAAGTAAATATTGTTTAGAGCTCATAGTAAAAGTAATCTTCTTCTTTCCTTTTGTGCATTGAGCTGATACTCCGGTTTCCTCCTTCACCCCTCACCCTTCTCAAGTACAATTCATTTGGAGTGCAGATATATTATTATACAGAAAAGGTACACGCCAAGATTGGTGAAAGGTCAAACATTCATGCATTCTGTTGGAACTCTCTGATTTGAAATGAATTAATGTTTTTTTCTACTCTGGGAGGGAAGTATGGGCATTAACATGAAAAGCATAGCATTGTTATGCTGGATATATTTTTGTTCAAATAGATAAAGGAACACTAAGTAAGTTGGGTTTTGTGGGTTTTGTTTGTTTGTGGTTTGTTTGTATTGTAATATTACTCTAGAGACTTAATGAAATATTTAGTAAGTTTGTTTGTCCACATTAAAAAAGAGGTCCAGACCTTTTTGGAAATGTTTGTCACTGTTTCAATATGTTTGAGTGTTCAGGGTATTTAGACAAATCCTAAATCTGGAAACTTTACATGGCTAGCTCGCTGTACTTTGGAACAGCATTTATTCAAAATATCCCATCTAATTAGACACAGATTTTTCAATGACTTCTATGCAGTCTTGACTTTATCTACTGTATACAATAAAGCTGAGAATTGAAGTTAGGTGAAAGGGTATTTAGACTGCAATTTTTGTTTTAGCTTCCTGTTTTGTTTATGAACTTTTAAAAACATTAAATTTCTTAAACAATTTATTGGCTCAGACATGAGTTTAGAGTTTGCTGAATACACACAATTTAGTTTGCATTCAGGAGTAGTTCAGGATATTCACTTCCTGGGACTTAATTCCTAGGTTACCTTTATTTTCCAGTTTAACTAAATGTAATGGCTGAAAATTATTTGGTATTACATTGTGGTTTTCCTTTAAGGGACAGCCTGAAGTAGTTGTTAAATTTCAATTGTTACTGCTAGATTTTATTTGCCTTTTACCTTCCCCTGAACAATACTTTAGATTAACCTTAAAAAAAAGTACTATAAATTGTAACATATCACCAGCAGGAATAAGTTTTTAACTACTTTAGACCATGTTTTCTTTCGTTTTTATGGACTCTCAATTAAAATAACTGAAATGTACAATCCAAACATAAGATTTTTGACTAGACATGGGGACATGAGCCCAACTGAAATCTCAGTAAGACCTGAAAATGAAAATTTCTGTTATGGAACCAAGGACTCTGGTTTGGATCTTACAGTTTGTGTCTGTGAGGGGTTTTTTGTTCTTTTTTCACTTCTTTTTTTTTTTTTTAACGTGTGTGTTGTGTCAGTAAATCAACTTCGTCTTCTCTTTTCTGACACCAAAATTTTTTTGACAGTCATGTTTCCAGGAAGTGGGAGAAAGAAGAGATTTTGAATTTTAACTAAGGAAAAAGCTGTATTCTCTTGGCAATAAGATTTATACGGGGAGTCCAGAGGACAACCATGAGTTTGGTAAGAGAGCGGAAGTAATTCCCCTATGAAGACAGTCTGAAAAAGCTGGGGCTTTTCAGCCTGAAGAGAAGGTGAAGACCTCATAGCAACCTTGCACTCTCTGAAAGGTACCTACAGGGAAGCTGGAGAGGGACTCTTTGTCAGGAACTGTAGTGATAGAACACGGAGTAATGGGCATAAGGAATACCCATTACCTGGGAACAGGTTGCCCAGGGAGGTTGTGGTTTCTTCAGCTCTGGCAGAATTCAAAGCCAGGTTAAATAAGACTTGTGGGAGGTGTCCATATCCATGGCAGGGCAGGGTTGGAACTATATTGTCTTTAGTGCCCATTCCAACCCCTTAACATTTGATTCTATGAATAAGAAGTATTAAATACTGACTTAAAAACCACATGCTGGGTCAGAACTCCCCAGTATCTCACCAGACATACTACAGTGCTGTAGTGAGATTTGCACTGCATATGAATCTCCCAAGTGTGATTTTAAGAAGAAAAGTTATTGCTTATAGGACTACTAAGAAGAACTACTGCTCATTCTTACTCCTAGCAAAATAAAAGGTAAGAACACTTCAACACAAATGTGATCGGGACATCAGCAGTACTATTTCACAATTAAAGAGCATTCAGTTTATTTGTCTTAGTTTGAATTCTGGCACTCAGATGTTCTGTTATCTTTCAGTCCTACTTGATGGGTCATTGTTTCCACTTATCAAAATCTCAGTGTGATGTTTTCAAAATGTGAAAACTGAACTTTCTTTTTGTTGAGGTATATTTTCTGAATATGAACATTGTGCTGATATGGTTCCTTGTGTTCAAATATTTTCCTACTACACCGGTGGTTCCTTTGAGTGAAAAGCATTACCCAAAGAATACCAACTAGGAATGCAGACTGTGGGCCAGAGGTTCTAAATTTACACATCAGACATCCATGCAAGTTTAACCACTAATTTTAACAGCTGGATTCTATTGCTCCCCCATTAAAAAACTTATTTATGCATGCAGGACTCATATGGAGGACATCTTCTTTATATGGGGAGAATCCAAGATTTTCAATGCTACAGTCAATAAGTGGTTCCATGTTGAATTCCTTCTTTGAAAGATCAAGACCTGGGGCTTTAGACCAGTATAAATACAAAGAATGAAGTACATATTGAGATAGAGTTGTTGGCATGGAATGGAATGGAACAGAGAGAATAGAATAGAATAGAATAGAATAGAATAGCATAGAAAAGAATAGAATAGCATAGAATAGAACAGAATAGTTCCAGCTGGAAGGTACCTTCTGACCTTCAGTTAATGCCCATTATTAAGGGCATTGTCCAAATGCCTCTTAAACACTGACTGTCTTGGGGCATCAACTACCTAGGAAGCCTGTTCCAGTGTTTGACAACCTTCATGGTAAAGAAATGCTTCCAAATGTCCAGTCTCAACCTTCCTGATGCAGCTTTGAATCATTTCTCTGTGTCCTCTCACGGGACACCCGGGAGAAGAGATCAGCACCTCCCTCTCCACATTCCCTCTTTAAGAAGTTGTAGAGGGCAATGAAGTCACCCCTCACACTCCGTTTCTCCAATCTAAACAAACCCAACTACTCATTATACATCTTGCCTTCCAGGCCTTCCAGCCAGTTTTGTTGCCCTCCTCTGGGATGCATTCAAGGACCTCCAAATCCTTCTTCAATTGCGGGGCCCAGTTCTACACATAGTACCCCAGGTGGTGCCCACTAAAGCTGGATACAGTGGCTGCTTGCTTTGCCTGGCTGGTTGCGATGTGTTTGAATGACTCCAATGTGTAGCAGTTTGTCCCCATGGCTGCCTGGGCACATGCTGTGACATATGGAACTTAATGTCAACCAACAGCCCCAGGTTCCTCTCTGCTGGGCTATTCTCCAGCCACTCCTCTCCCAGTCTATACTTGTGTCCAGCACTCGTCTGTCCGAAATGAAGAATACAGCATTTGTTGGTGATTATAAAAACACAACATTTTGGCCGAAGCACTAGCCTTGGAGCCGGTGTTTATGTCACAGGCTTACTTGTTTCTTCCAACATTTCTCTCCATTTCTGAGAGAATTAAGGAAAACATTATCTTCACTCCAGAGTCAAAGAATCAGGGAATCAATTAGTTTGGAAAAGGTCTCTGAGATCAGCGAGTCCAACATTTTGACCAAACATCACCATGTCAACAAGTCCACAGCACTTGGTACTATGTCCAGTCTTTCCATAAACACCTCCAGAGACTGTGATTCTACCACCTCCCTGGGCAGTTCATTGAGTCTAACTACCCTTTCCGTGAAGAAATTCTTCCTGGTGTCCAACCTAATACTCCCCTGGTGCTGACAAAAGCTATGTCTTCTCATCCTGTGGCTGGGAGAAGAGCCAACCTGCACCTGGCAACAATCTCCTTTCAGGTAGTTGTAGAGAGTTCAGAGGTTCCAACCGCTGAGCATCCTTTTTTCCCGGCTAAGCAATCCTAGCTCTCTTAGCCACTCCTTATGTGTTTCTGGCCCTTCACCATCTTCATTGCCCTTCTTTGCACCTGCTACAGAGCCTCAACGTCCTTCCTGGATACTGTACTCTAGGCGTGACCTGACCTGTGCCAACTACAGGGGAAGAATCCCTCTCTTAGTCCTGCTGGCCACACTATTTGTGATGTAGGCCAGGGTGTCATTGGCCTTCTTGGCCACCTGGGCACATGGTTGGCTCATGTTCAACCAGCTGCCAACCAGCAGCCCAGGAACTTTTATGCTGGATCACTTTCCAGACACTCTTCCTCCAGGCTGGAGTGCTGCACAGGGTTATTGTGGCCAATCCATAGGGACCTAGCACTTGGTCTTTCCAGGGTCCTGAAATCTCTTTTGATTGACCTTGATCTTCTAGTTGAAACATCACTGGTACTTATGTGAAAGCAGTAGTAGACAGTATTTCAAAGGATCTATTAACCTCTTCACTTTTTTGGTGAGATCCGTGCTTTGGGCCCCAAGAAGACAGCAAACTTCCCTGAAAAGAGAGTCTGGTCTGCAGATGGTTTAGATTATATTTGTTTTAATATATGTTTTCTTCAGTAATTCCAGCAGAATGATTCAGCAGCTAAAATTTCTTGACTGTTTTGATTCATGAATCTCCTGAACTACAAATTGTTGAAGGAGTAGAAATACATGCTTTTCTTGTATATGCAATTTTAGAAATAAGTTCATTGTTTGACCAGTGGCTTCTGAGCTACATGAACTTCTGATCTGATGCAGTAGTTTTTTTCTCTGCTCTAATTTCTACAGAGAACTTTAAAATCTGGAATAGTCTGTGTTTGCAGAACTCATGGTTCAATCTCATATCTTAAGCTTTTCCAATTATTTTCCCCCAACCTAGATTTTACTCAGGAAGTAGTCTATTTTTCAGAGAAAGAAAAATTTCAAAGAAAGAGAGTTTTCTTCAGTGCATACACCTTGTATCTTCAATGTGCAAGGAAATTCTCTTTTACCTATACTCTAGGAAAGACAGTGTGCTCTAATGTAATGTTCTGCCTACACTGAAACGTCAGGACTGAAAATCAGAGAACAGTTCCAAAACTTGCTGGGCATTCTATTTGCACAGAATGAATATTCTCACCCCACAAGCCTGTAGAAACAAGTCTTATTATCTGCAAATCTAAAACCCCTTCTGCAAGACTAGCCTCTTGCAGAAGATTTACTCTGAGATGAAAACAGGATCCTTATCATAATTTTGTCTTGAAAGCCAAGGTCTATTCATCATCAGGGATGGTTTTCCTTTGTCTTAAGTTGCTATGGGAACCAGATCATTTTTCACTCATTTATCATGTAATGATAAATCTGTATCTGTAAGCCTGAGTCTGTTCACAGTGCTACTCTTTCAGATGTCTCACACTTTGTTAAATCTTCTCCAAATATTTTTCTTCTCACTCACACTGCCTTATAAAATATATTTTCTCTAATTTCACTCTGTATAATAGGTCTTGTGGATCATTTGTGTATTATTTATTCTCACTTTCTGCCTTTATAGCTTTATATTTGCTTTACATTTACACCCGACCAAATTAAATAATTAGGTTCTGGTTGACCTTTGAGAATTGCTCAGGCTTTATCTTGCTAGATAAGAGAGACACACTTGGGCCTAAATGCCTCTTTGGTAGGCTTTTATTTTCAGGGACACTGCTTCTTGGGTTTTCTCAGTGCTTGTTTATTTTGTAAGGTATCTTTGAAAGAGAAAATATTATCATTTTGCTGAACATTCTTCACTCTGCACCCTACTGAGGAGTACTTTATTCTCGGTGTTAGCCTTTGAAAATAGTCCTAGTGCAAATATTGTAAAAGCCATGTCATAGTGCTCACTACAGAAATCTGTATGAGTCAAAAGTAAATATATACTGTATTTTGCTGCATGGAGATGAGGTATTCTGTGGGAACCCATAAGAACTATTCATATCATAAGATGTTTTACTTTCACAAGTTGGGACAGACAAGAGGAAGAGAATCAGCAAGTAATTAAGAACTGGGTCAGGAAAGTGTGGCTCCATGGGAGAGCATTAGCAAGAAGACTGGCACCACAAATTGAGAAAATGCCTGCCTTTCACTATCACTTCTGGGAAAAGACCTATCCTCTGTTGATTCCTGTGAGTTTCTAAGTGACCTACTTGAGTTCCATGTGTTGCAAATATTTACCTCAATGAACTAGGTGCTCGTATTTACTTAGCATTGTAGTTATTGGTGTGGCAGTTTCTGCTTGTGAAATGTACATATGCAAGATAGTAGATGTTGCATATCAGATACGTTTGTCACTTATCACCTTCAAAGGTACCCAAATTTTGTGTCTGTTCATTATGCAAATGCAAAAGGGAATATGCGAATTGTATTACTAGAGAGAGAGATCTGAAGTTATTTGAGAAAACACTTTAGTGCCTGTCTTGTATTTTAAGCATAAGAAAGAGGAGTCAGAATTTTTAAGTTCTTGCATTATGTTGACTCTGAAATTCTCTTAGAATAATTACTTTAAGTGGCTTAGAATCTACAGTTTTACTTTATTTTTTTCTCTTGTTCTGAGTGTTGGCTTATAGTCACCTGCTTTCTAAAAACTAAAGTTTGGCTTGGAAGAAGGTGTCTGAAATTCATTACAGTTTTAAAAGTCTAGAGAAAATATGAATGCTATTCTGAAGTTGTCTAAATATGTAAGTGAACTTACATTGAGAGGTTGAAAGTAAGTGAACTTACATTGAGAGTTTGAAGGTAAGTGCTGCAATGGCATAAAGAAAATCCTCTTCCTTAATATTTTTTTCAGTAGAACTTTCTCTTTCAAAAAGTGCCTTTGTTGAGGAAACTGGATTTAATTTTGTAGACTTCATGATGTTTACTGGCACCCACCAGTAGAGCAGACATTAAAATTTAATCAAAACCTGATGGACAGAGGTAATGAAGACCTGCAGTTCCCATGTTTCTGCATCAGAGGGAGCAATTGTTCACTGTTTGCTTTAAAAAGTCAGCTCAGTGTGTTCAAAATTGGGTTATCAGAGCTCAAATCAGAGCTGATATCGGACGTACCAGTCACAAAGAAGATCTTGGCAGTGTGATGTATCCAGCAGAGTTTCTTAGACACTTTGTCCAATTTTGTGTTTGTGTTTGCTTGCACAGAAATAGGGATATATTTGAAACTTGTAAGCATTAAGGATTAAATGTCTGTAGTGAAGTCATATATAAGACCTGACTTGTGGCTGTCCAAGAGTCTGCCTCTGAGATCTCAAGGGAAGTTGTGCCCCTGAGAATGCCAATTAGGTTGGTATGGCATCAAGCAGAGTCAAATGCACCCCAGAGCATAAGGGCAGGAGAAGGTAGCGAGGTGAACCCTAATGTGCACAGCCATTGTTTCAATACTGTGTACACAAAGCTATAGACCTTTTTGGGATTAGTGCTTTCTAAGGCAATGTTCCTGTTACATATCCCAGGACTTGTCAGTGTCTGCAGACAGAATGGTATCTGTGAGCATTAAAAATTCTTTATCTCCTTACAATATGAGTGGCCTTTGAATTAATGATGTAAAACAGAAAGAAAGGAATTGTCTGAATTTAAAAGAAAGCATCAGTCATATTTGAACTACATACACTTACCTGTCAATGATCAAGTCTCTCTCTCAGAGTTCCTATCTTTGCTCTTAACAGTAAAGAATGTTGATAGGGTAAATACATATTTTCACACTGGTTCTCTAAAACAAAACCCACTCCAAACTTGGAGGAAACCAGACAGATTTTACTACATTCCTTGAGGATTGCAGAAGACCTTACAAATAAATGCAGACAATCTACTTCGGTATCCTCACACTTGGTGAAGAATAACCATTCCATATTTTCTCACCTTGAAATTTTAGTATATGAAGTTATTTTTATGGCAACATAATTTCTCTAAAGCTTGCAAAATAATCAGTTTCTTGTAAGAGACAGGCAGTTAAGGGTTTTTTTGGGTTTTTCTTACAAAAGTCTCTAAATATATAATCTTTCTGATTAGATGTGAAAAACCTATTACTGTGCTCAAATTATCTATGAATTAAGTTATTGATATATCTGAAAAATCATTGAATTTTAGAAGCTGAAATACAAGCAAATATCTACCATATTCTATCTAGAGATGCAGGTATCTACCATATATATCTGACTTATTTAAATTTGAAGCTTACAGGTTGTGCTTTATTTCAAGAACACACTATAGTTTGAGAATGTGCTTGGGACCATGCTTTTAAGCCACTACTGTTCTTCTGTTCCAAATAGAACTAACAGTAAACCAATCTCTGACTCTCAAGAATTTACGCATCGTAACCACCAAAGGCTTTCCTTAACAGAATGCCTGTTATTAAACTCTGGCATCTTAAAACTCCTCACTTTACATAGTGAAAAGTGATTCAGTCTTTGTTTTACCTGCATCCTTTATGTTGACCCTTGAAGCTTTTAAAAAACCTCTTTTAAATCAGAACTTTGAGTGCAAGAATTTGAAAATATGTAGTGAATGTTATGGATGATTAATATTTAGGAGATCAGTGATCCTCCAAGGAAAATGTTAAATGAGTACAGACACTTTTTCTGCATGCCAGCTGACCATGAATAACCTTCCAATCTCCTTATACAGCTTTATTATGTTCATATACAAAGAAAATAATTTTCTGAGTTACTTGAAATTCTTATTTTTAAGAAAAGTTGCTATTCATAGTGCATTTCCTGCTAATTCAAAACACAGACTGACACTAAATAATTTCAGAATAAAAAAACCCAACTTTTAAGTCACGAGTGTCATAAGGAACACAACATATTAGCATGGGGAAGTAACATCTAATACATCAGTAAAGATAGGTATTGAAACATATGCTCCCTCTTAACTTCTATTCTTCTCCCCACACCCAAGCTGCCATGAACCTGGATAACATACCATACAAAAGGAGACCAAGTGCAGTTGCAATCATGCTTACACCACCTCTTCATTCAGCAGTATTGAAAGGGGCAGTGGCAGTCACAGAAGACTACTACTAGTCTTGTCTGAATTCACACAGAATGATTGGTCACAAACCATCATAAGGTGTTTTTTATGGTATGATATATTAGATTGGAAAACTGGCAGAAAGAAAAAGGAACTATGTGATGAAAATCCTTACATAAGTTAGGTATCCTAGTTAGTATGCACAGAAAAAAGCTGGATAGATAATTGTGGTTTAAAGCTTGATGCAGACAATTGCATGCCAATACCTTGCCTTTAACTGCTGCTGTACTAAATTTTGCAGAACTGGTTACTCAAATTCAGAAAGTGTCCCAGTCATGGATAGCAGCCCTCAATGTGAGAGATATGTTTTTTTGTGGAAGAGACATATCTTTACATCCAAAGTTTTCACATCTGTAACATGACAAAGTGCAATTTGTGCTAGCCTGGCAGAGAGTGCCACACACATTCAACACACTCCCGCAGGAGTATAAGCATTCACCCACAACTGCACACATGTGCACACATTGTGCTTGCCGACCTCTTATGAACAGTCTCAATTTCTCTGGATAGTCTGATTGGAGGAGATCCCCCTGAAACTGTAGGGACACTGCAACAGCCATGTGACAAGCACTTTGTGAAGTGGAAGTTGGGATTTCACCTGAATCTCAAACTCCTCTTTTTAATTAACACTGCTGGTAGTTTTCCAGCTGATCATATGTCCTTTTTTTCTGTTTCACAGGAGTGCCAAATGAACTGCACATGGACGGATGGATCTGCCTACACCAGCATTGCATGCATACAAGGAATACTGTCATTGGTTTTGGCTGTGATACTATTTCTGCTGGGCATTATTATAAATATCTGGAAACTTAAATTTTAAGAATCTGGTATTTCTATATATCATATATATATATAAAAACATACCAGAAGTTTTGGGTTTCCACCCAAAATTAAAGCCAACCTGAACCTTGCTGTTTCTGGTTGTACGTGATCTTAAAATTGATGGAAATGGAATTAAGATCGCTCGTTATAACAATGACATTTCTGAAATATTGGTACTCCAAGCAATGCCCAGGGAAGAAATAAGTAATAGGGTGCTGAGCAATCAATGGGTCTACTCATGGAAAACCACTGCAAATAAAATATACAACACTGATCTTACTAAACCAAATAACAATGAAACATCCTTTTAACAGATACCAGAATCAAATTGTTAGTACAATTTTAGTTTTACACAACCTGTACTTGCATTTTGTTCATAGTTAAAACAGTGTGTAGAAATATTGCTTGATTTTCCTAACTGTAGAATGCAAATTGTGAAATTTGTGTGTGGCGGGTGGCCATGGGCAGAAGAGTATGTACTTCTAGGCATACCTATGCCTAACCTAAATTAGTTCACAGTGGCACTGCACAATGACATCACCTTTTATGAGTAAAGTGGATCATCACAGATGAGAGTGGAAATCAACACAGCCCATCTCTAAAGGGAATTAAAGAGACATCATTTTGATAGGATACCGAACTCAAAATAACCTTAAATTCATGACAACAGTCTTACATATTTTTGTAAAACATGCTGAACGAAAGAGAAAAAAAAAGTACATACGTGCTCTTTTAAGTGTAAGTGCTAGCATACTTTTTAAAATATCCCATCCAATGTCTGTAAGGTGACTTTACAGACCTTAAACCTCAGTTGAGCTTGGGTCTTTAGTTCAAAATAGTTGTTGAAGATAGTATGTAACAACTCAGCCTGCTATAAACTGTCTCCTCACGTCTATAACATTGGTCCATACTTAATAAAAAACACAAGTCAACAACAAATGTTTTTCAAACAAACATGGTCTCTCATATGAGTCAAACTGCTGTAAAATAATGTTTCCACAATCCCATCGGCTTCTCACCATTCCTAAAAACCTTTCCTGATGGATGGACAGCATGACTGCATAAAAATCCTTCACTTCTTTAAGAGAATTATGTGACTGGCAACCTGGGAATAGGACTGGGAGTTGTAGATGTCATACATTCTAATGTATTAATAATCAAACTAGTCACAATAACTAGTGACCTAAATAAACTGAAACACCCTCTACAATCTTCCCTATGGCTTTGGAAAATAATCAAATGTTTCTGAAAAACATATTACCTCAGTGGGAAGGAGTTAATGAAAAAACCATCAATTGATACAGCTGCAGTCATAAGGAACGATGAAGAAGATACCTTACCCATCAAAAGTCAAAAAGTAATTTGGAGTAATATGATTGAATTCAAAAAGAAATTCCAATATGGGTGGTGCCTAATCAATTCTAACTATGATCCTATTAGGAGCACAGCCACAACTTTTGTTTTACCAATACACAATGCTTCGGTATATGTAATATACAAAGTCATTGCCTTAGGATTAAATCACAAGGGAACTATACTCCATCCTCTGAAGTATGGAATTTGGGCCCAAAAAGATGAAAATAAATAGCAGACTATTGATGCTGATTGATGTGTGCATTGCACGAAAGCAACAACAATTCATTTGTGAAAATAATACCATTAAAGGTCAAGACATTTGTTGTGACACTAAGCAAAACATTTCTCATTTTGAGATTCTTACTAACAAAAACCTGGAAACTGCACATGTGTATATTGGTAAAAAGATGCATTTGTTTGAGAACCTCCTTGAGAATTTGTATTTGTGAGTAACATTACTATAGATACAAGTAATAACTCTAATATATATGCTTATAACTTTGTTGATATTACAAGATGTGATTTTATTTGGGCTGTAAAAATTGATAAGATATATATATAGTCTGAACCTCACACTGGTAAACAATTACAAGATGTGATTTTATTTGGGCTGTAAAAATTGATAAGATATATATATAGTCTGAACCTCACACTGGTAAACAATTACAAGATGTGATTTTATTTGGGCTGTAAAAATTGATAAGATATATATATAGTCTGAACCTCACACTGGTAAACAATTACAAGATGTGATTTTATTTGGGCTGTAAAAATTGATAAGATATATATATAGTCTGAACCTCACACTGGTAAACAAACTGTTACACAAAGACCTGACATGGTTGCTGAGACAAGCCTGAGAAAATGGATGAAAGACTTCGGTCAGTGTCCATCACAAGGTGGAAAAAACACATGGCATGGTGGCAAGGGGAAGAAAGATGGAGAACACTGATGGTGGGACAGGGTTTTTTTTGAATGGTCTCCAACAGCTACCGGAATTCTCAAGAGTGTTTCACCCTCTGGTCATTTTGCCTATGTTAACAATTTTGCTTTTCATTCTAGTAATTGCATTGTATGTTAAGGTTTGAATGATTATAAAACAATTAGCTTATTGGCTACCCCCACTAATATCAGACAATTCACACTGCATAAAATCGTGAAACATTCTCAAACACCATTTGATGTGAAGCTTGAGTGACTATAGTCACTCAAAGTGGATTATGTGGGAAGATGACTGGGGTAAAGTCAGAGGAAACTGAGAAGTTATGTTCACATCCTACGAGAGGTTATAATGGTAGAGAAATTATGGAGTATAATACAGTTGCTGCTCCCTAGATGATAAGAGGTTGGCATGTTCAAAACCTACTCCACAATGATTCCCCACACTCACAATCTGAAACAATAGCACCTGCTAAGGGGGACTGAACAGAGGGTGGAGTGGAGTGGCGACACTGAGACCAGGCTCTGTTGAAACCCTTACAGGGAGGGAACTGAGTGGTTCTCTGCATGAGAAACTGAATGGCACCTGTCAACCAGGGGAGATAGGGGAAGATATCTTGTTGCTGAGACAACAGCCGTGGCGAAATCACTCTCCTTGGATGAACTTGTTTCATTACAGCCCAATTGTAATACTAAAGCACACCTCCATCCCAAAGTTACATGCCTCCAAGGTATGACCACCCCTCACTGGGCATGTGCTGTATATTTTTTTGACTGTGTATTTTAAAACAAGGCGAGAGAATTTTACGTGAATCAGTAATAAAGGTATGGGATATCAGTAACAAAGGCTAGAGTCACTCAAGCTCCGCTTAAACAAAAATAAGTAATATAAAAGTAAGTCAAGAAAGGGGGAAAAGTTACAGAAGACTACATTGTAACTGCTGAGATCAGTTGTTGACACAAAAGAAGAAAGAATATAAAAGTTGTGACCAATGGTGGGAATTGATTTCTGGATTGGGAATTTTTTGTATGTTTATTTGTTTTTTCTTATGGCATACTTTCACTGTTTTCATTACTGCTATTCACTCTACATGTGTAGCATGTGTGTGTAGCAACATTCAGTCTGCTAGTACTGATGGTATCACCTGTTACACCAGGGCCCAAACCACATTTGGGAGTAAGTGGAAGAAGCCATAGGGTCCAGCATGAATTTCTCTGTCTGTGGAAAACTGTCTGAATTCAGGGAGGGGAGGGATAGTTCCAGGAGTCTCAAAGTTTATCACTTCCAAAAATAGACTTTGGAAATATAGCAAGCCAAATTTGTATCTTTCTTTTAAATGTAGTAATTGCAGATCAACTATATGCATATCACTGACTTGCTATAGGGTTGCACAAAAAGAAGTAAAGCTTAGGTCTTATTTTTCCTCTGAATAATCATTCAAGGAGAGCTTAGCAAAGTCTTGCTTCCTGCGATATAAGGACTTTGACATATCAGTGCTGATTTAGATGCTACTTTACCTACACTGTGCTTTCTTAAGAAGAAATTCATTTAAGAGTGTGAAAGTAGAGATTGTCACCTCTGTTGCCTCTGACTCTTGCATTTCTGGTTAGTTGTACTCCTGTCCATACATCCACAGGAAATAGAATTTGCTTAATGTAAACAGAGTGAAAGCAATGGATTTTGAAATCTTTTGAAAATTGTTAATCCTCTGTGAAGGTGAACAATTGAGATACAGATTCAAACAAGTAAAGTAAGTTAAATGGCATTTATCTGAAGAAAATAAGTTATCAGATAACATTGTATGTTGGGAAGGAATGTCTTTTTTTTTTTTAATCCAGCATGAAAAATAAATCTATGTTTTAGCAGGTTTTTAGGGCGATAGTATTGTTATTGCAATAACTTGCTATTGAATTAAGTGTAAAGATTGTCCTTATGTCTATTTCCTTGAAGAAAAAGTACGGGATAGCGGTCTGTTTACAGGCCTAGAAAATTGGAACATCTACAGTGAAGTACTGTGTCTGATATTAGCTTCAGAAAGTCAGTAAATCGTTCAGCTTGAGTGTAGCATTCAAACTGGAAAAATTACAAGTGCTGCAAATTTTAATAGCTAAATAAATAAATAATTATTTTTATGCTGAATATAGATTTTAGAAATGGTGTTCAAAAAATATACTGTGAAATATAATTTACTTGGTGAGAAGTCACTTGCAGCAATGACTATTTGCTCAGCAGCATGCACTTAAGCTAATAACTAGAGTGAGGAGAACTAAATTTTCACTACCTCAAGAATAACAATAAAGTTGATAAAGGGAATATTTACCCTGTTTGCAGTTCTGGCATCCATCTGAACATGGTATGCAGTCTTCAGAGTCAGGATCTTCCACTTCACCTGTGTTTTGCAAATCATCAGATTTGGGTTAATTCTAGATACTGGAAGGGTAACATTTGGAAGTGCTCAACAAGGCTCCTGGAAAAAAACTTGATTCAAATCAAAAAGAAGAAAGACTCACAGAAATTTGTTTTTTTCATTTGCTCTTGCATAATCCACTAAATTTGAGGAAAGTACTCCTATTTTACAATAACATATTAGCAGACAATCAGAGCTGGAACTTAAGGACCTCAGGGTCAGGTGTGACAATGTATTTCAAAACGAACATTTTTTATCTCCTACTGAAAGCTGCTTACCTTCTCTACAACTCTGCTTCTGACACATGTTTTGAGAAAGGTAGTAGCCTCTGAAACATCTTTTGCAGTGGCTGGAGTTCAGGCACACCTCACAGTGGCCAGAGCAAGGCACACAGGTATGCTCTGAGTGGTAGTGACCTGGAGGACAGTTCTCTCTGCACTCCCCATGATACAGGAAACGTTTCATCCCTCTTCTGTCTGTGTGGCAAACAAATGGGAAAAAGTTGTTTTGGCGGGATAGCTCACCCCCTGCCTTCAAGGCATTTATCTACTGTCTTGTTAGCTGATGCATAACTTCCCACCTCCTCACATACATTTGCTAATTAATGGAATTCTCAGTTGAGACAACCCACCATATCGTGAGTAATCTCAGTGCCATGGAGGTAACATTCCCAGATAACAATAAACATCTTGCCTTGAAAGCAAGATTGTAAAGGATAAGCTGGAATCTGTGACTGACAGAACGCTACACTTTACAAACATAAAACGTACACCATTACTTCACAAAGCAGAAGTTTTCTGCACATTCCCTGGAAATGTGCAGCTTCTCCCCGGAGCAGGGACGCCGACTTTCATGGTGACTCTCCTGGCTGTTGAGTGAAAGGACTTCATGTACACGACCACCAGGAATTCATGGGTAAGGTACATTGACTCCTAATCTATTCTATTTCTTCACTAGCTGTAATATAGGTACCTTAATGTTGTGTGCTGTTTTATGTAATCTACTAGTAGTTCTTTTGTTTATCCTGTGTAGTAAGTAGCTTGTTTAAGGCCTTTTGTCTGTTACCTCTGGTTTATTCAATAAATAACTTATTTTATAATAAAGCTAATCGTCCATCCTTAACAACTTGCGAGCCAGAGAAATTTAGGTGCAGGCCTTAGTAGAGCTCCTGCCGAAATCTGACCAGGGCAAGGCTTGTCTAAAGCTCCTACTTGATTTCATAACGATGTTACCATAGTCGTGGCAGGATATTATTTGTTAACTCTAACTGTCTCTGACAATTCACAACATTATTGGCATAGTCAGCAGGATACTAGTCTTTAACTAGAACTGTCTCTGGCAATTCATAATGCCACAGAGGGCATTTGGGTATAAAAAGGAGCTTTATGAAGCACTGGTGCTGCAGTTGAGACACTGACTGCTGGAATTTAGAATTTTACACCAGACAAGATGTATAACAGTTTCAGGACTTCAAACCTTTCACATTTCTGGAGATTTGTGGCACATAAATATGTCAAGTTAGTGAATAATTATTGCTTACATCCACCAGTCTAATTAAAAAAAAAAAAGGATCAAGATTTTTCCATCACTGAGTTTCCTTGCAGAGGACAAACTAGTATTTGTAATGCACTGTACGTGCAAATGTACAATTATTTTTAGGAAAACAAAGTGGCTCACTTCCCTTTTGGAAAGGATAAGTCTGTGTCCCTAGAAGATTAAACTGTATTCCTCATCCTAGTGGAATCATCTAAATTTTAATCTAAATAGCAAATGTGCAGCTCTTTGCTCTCAAAGTATTAGCATTCTCTAGGGCATGGGAACTGGGAGGTCCCCTGCTTCAAATCCTTCTGAATGAAAGCTGTGAAAACACCTGTAGCTTCATGTGCCTTGTGCTGCAACATAGGGAGTTTTCTAATCACTTACCCTACAGCACAAATTACATATATAACTGTGCTCAGTGTATTTCATTCCCTTAACCATAGAGCAAGAGTTTTCTTACCATAATTTATTTCTGAAAATGCAGAGAAAGCAGCTTTAATAGGTAATAATTGCTCCACCATAGCAGAAGTTTAATCTTATTTCTTTTACTTTACATGCCCAAATCTCTAATTTTCCAGCATCCTAAGGTGGGAATCTTATCAATATCTTCATTTCTTGATACACAGAAATACAGAAATTTATGTTGCTGTCCGTCATAAGGGAGAGACTTTGGGGAACAATTACACAAATTTGACATCACAATTAGACCTGAAGTACCATTTGAAAACTTCATCTACTGAGTCTTTTCCCAAAGTGAGAAAGTCAATCTTATAATCAGTGTGCCTCTTTAAGGCAGCCATACTCATGTTTGCTTGTAATCTAGGCACCTATTACTATACAAAGCCTAGGCCACTGATGACTAGGACTGAAATGGAAGTAGCAGCTCAAACAGAAAAGGTTGTGAATCCATTGTGAATCCTCAGAAACAAGCTCACGAAAGATTGCTATTTATTATAAGTTAACTCTTAAGTACTTATCTCCAAGGGCAGTTCAAGCTGCTTATACTTGTAGGTAATAGTCTCAGGTTTTTTGCCCATCACATGTTACAGAGACAGTAGGAAATAATTTTTAAAATGGAGCTACAAAAGGAGAAGAATTGTTTTTCGGAATTTCCACAAAATGAACAACATTAGCCCTCCTCTCAATCTAAGATCTATAAAAAAGTGTGTTAGTGATAAGCTTCTCTTTGCAAACCCTGTTTGTTCAGCTGTAGGGACACAGGAATCTCCAGTAGAACCCATCATGCCTGTTTCTTAGCCTTCCCCAGAGAAATGTTTAGGAAAGTAACCTGGGTCCATGCCTGTTTGAGCATACTGGCTCCATTTCAGTATAGCACATCCTGTGCAGAGGCTGGGGGAGGTATGTATAAAGCTGACTTTTCCAGAGGCAGGCTATGTAGGTTTTCTGTCCCTTTCTTTGTTTCTTGTGCTATTCTCTCTGTTTCTGTTAATATAACTTCTATTCAAAATATACCAAAGGAAATGCATGAAGTTGTAAGGACAATACAGAGTTGTATTTTCTGGTACTTTTAAAAAATCAAATTGAGTTCCAATTCCCTCAGAGTTACAAGCAGATTATGATCCAGATTGCTAGAGAAAGCTTTTTCTCATTTTATTGGATCTAACAACTGGCCCTGAGAGCTGAGGGAGAAGGAACTTGGAGGCCAAGGGAGGGGAAAAAGCTGACTAAATGAAATCTTTCTTACCTATTCCACAAGCAGTGCATTTGTTAGGTTCACTTCCACTGCAGTCCAGACAGGTATGATGGCACAAGTGACACTGCTGATTGAATTCAAACTTTCCTCTGGGGCATTGCATAACACAGTAGCCACCATCAAAGACTCTTTTAAAAAAGACAGAGGCATAATTATAAATTTAGCTATTACTTTTTCTTTAAATCTAAAGGAAGTTAAAAAGAAACTCAATATATTCTTCTCCCACTCTATTTACAAGTCTTTGAACTTTAATACTTCATTTAATACTTACTCATCTTATTTGTAGTGTTTACTACATGAAAACTGTTTTGCACCTGAATCTTAGACTTCAAAGGCAATTTTTGTCTGAAATTTTCTTGTGAGAAAAATCACTTTTTGGTCCTTTACCTAAATGTCCTTATATCACAGTCCCTGCAGTGGTCCCTTATATCTGTTGAAAGGAAAGCAACACTTGGTCTTTCTCTGTAATAACTCATCTGTTTTACTTTTAAGACTGCCTTTGAAAAGTACTATGACTTCAGTAAAATGACCTTGTACACACAGTCAAGTACCTATCTAAATATTGGCCTTTAGGAGATGTATTTTTAGATTTACTTACTGTTGTAGCTTAGGAATGGTATTTATTGACTTAGTGTTCCCACTGAAACATTCCAAACCATGCTCAACCCCCTGTGTCACCTCCCCCTCCTCTACTGGGGATGGAGAGGAGAATTGGAGGCACAACAAGTAAAGATCACGGGTTGAGATAAGAACAATTTACTGAAAAGAGCAAAGAAATAAGAAAACTAACAGTAACATCAACTAAATCAATAGCAAAGTGTACAACAGCCAAACAATTCCCATGCCAGCGCTCACCACTGTACCACATGGAACCCCTGGCAATACCTGACCACGCCATGCCACGTGACCTGAAAAGGGACCCCTTCCCCCGCACTGGAACTGGCAGTGCAGTAGTATAGAATAACCTCCATGTCCTAACCATGCATCTCCTTACTGTAAAAATTAACCCTATCTTGTCTGGAACCAGGACCCGATTCACCTTTATATCATCATGTCATACCCAGATCCTACACCTTCCAATTATACACACACACATATATATACACACACAAGCACAGGTATAATTGCTATAGTCAATGGCTGTCCCTCCAAGATGTCTGTTAAATTCATTTAGTCCATGACTGTGTGTTCTATTCATCCTAGACATCGTCCGGGGCAGGAGGGCTAGTGTGCTATTGGCTGGTTGCAAGTTGCATCAGGACACACGACTGGTATCTGGAGCAGTCGCTATTCTTTGTCCATGGTAGTTATGGAATATATTGTGTGTATGCAGAGTCATTCAATATTATACAATTCAACATTACAGACTGTTCTCACACAAAAAATCAAATCCCCTTTGTGGTAGACATTGTGTTTCCTTGTCCCTCTGCTTTGCTCAGCAAGTGCACCAGGTCCCATGGATGGGTTTGCCTTTACCTGAGGCAGGAGTAATTAAAAATGTCTTCCCAAACATATTCCTCATACAGACTGCAGAGGTTTTATCCCTTTCTCCAGTACATGGGGGTTTCGTTTGGGCAGGGTGAGCTCACTTGGTAGAGCCTTGGTTGTTAACTAAGCAGATGACCTTTGCTTATTATCTCTACACTGCCAATTGGTCATTTTCCATTGTCTAGCCACTCTCACAAACATTTGCTACCATCCATGAGTCAGTGTAAAGGTAGAGAGAGTGCTGGCCATTTTTCTTGTTCAGTGATATCCGGAGGCAGGGATGGCTTTCAGCTCTGCAATCTGACTTGATCCACCTTGTCCCTCCATAGCTTCTGTGACTTGCCACATAGGATTTCATACAGCAGCTTTCCATTTTTGATGTATACCTACAATATGGTGGGAACTGTCCGTAGAGAGAGCATAGTGCTTTTCATTTTCTGGTTGCCTATTATATGGTGGGGCCTCTTCAGCATGTCACTTTCTCCTCTGATAATGGTGATGATGAAATTTTTACTTTTTGGTCAGTTTGTGATGGCTTCCAAGATTCCTGGGCAATTGCGGTTCCATGTTTGAGCTGTCTGTGTCATCAGCGCAATCTACTTATCCTATGTAGCATCAGTGGCATGATGTATGGAAGGGACTTCCCCTTTGAATATCCAATGATTTGCTGGCAGTTGGGGTGCCAGCAGGGGCTGTGCTTCAGCACCAACCACTTCTGAAACAATCTGAACCCCTTCACAAGCTGCAAGTATGTCCTTTCCAGTTGGGGTGTAGCAGGCCTCAGATCCTTTTTATCCCCAACTCCAGAAACCCAGTAGTCACCCTCAAATCTCCCCTTATGCTTATGCTGTTTCCAGAGACTCTGGGAAGGATCATTCTCCCTAACTTCAGTGTGGAGCATGTTTTTTACATTCTGTCCTGTCCTGACTGGGCCAAGGGTTACTGCATGAACACACTCCTGTTTTATTTGATCAAAAGCATGTTGTTGTTCAGGACTGCACTTAAAATCATTCTTCATCCATGTGACATGATAGAGAAGACTTAAAATCTGCCTGGGATCTGGAACATGCATGTTCCAAAAGCCCACAGCATTTAGAAAAGCTCGTGGGATTTTCTTGCAGGCTGGTGGGGACATAGCTGATATTGTGTTGACCATATTAATTGGAATCTGACAGTGTTCCTCTTATCATTTTCTTCCTAAATATTGGATTTTCTGGACAGGTCCCTTGACCTTACTTTGTTTTATGGCAAAACCTTCAGAATCTAAATTTTCTTCTCCCACTTCTCTAAGATTCCTCTGCTGTGTTGCCACAGCTGATTATGTCATCAATTACTGTAAGTGTTCTGGAGCCTCTACCTTTTCCAGGGCAGTTTAGATCAGTCCATGGCAAGTGGTGGGGCTGTATTTCCACCCCTGGCGCAGTCAAATACAAGTGTTCTGAGTTCACCTCCAACTGAAAGCAAACTGTGGCCTGCACTCTACTGCTAAAGGGATGGAGAAAAACACATTAGCAATATTGATGGTGGCACCACTTTGCTGTCTTGGACTCCATTTCATACTGAAGTTCCATCATGTCCGGCACAGCAGCGCTCAGTGGTGGTGTGACTTTGTTCCGGCCACAATAGTCCACTGTCAGACTCCATTGGATTTATGCACTGGCCATATAGGGCTGTTAAATGGTGAATGAGTCTTGCTGACCACTCCCCGACTCTCCAGTTCATGAATCATCTCATGGATGGGGGTCACACAGTTCTGGTTAACGTAGTATTGGCAATGATGTTCTGTTGTGGTAGTGATCAGTACCTCTTGTTCTTCAACAATCAGCAGTCCCACAGCAGAAGGGTCCTCTGAGAGACCAGGCAAGGTACTCAGCAGTTTAATTTCCTCCTAACAGCAGCTACCCCAAAAGCACTATGATGCCCTTTTGGGTCCTTAAAATACCCTCTCCTGAGGTAATCTGTGTCAAGAATGCATGAGACCTCTGGGCCAGTCACAATGGGGTGTTTTTGTCATTTGTTACCAATCAGACTCACTTCAGTTTACAGTACAATCAGCTGTTGGGAGACCCCTCTCACCCCACCTCATCTCTTGATGGCATCAGTGTACATTGTACACCAGCGTCAACTACAACCTTACACACATATGGATTTTATATGCCAGGCCATGGGATCCACACAATTGTTCCTTTCCCCCACCTGGCTGGAGGAAGGGCCCCTCTAGCTCTGGTCATAGTACTCATTGCTCACTTGTAAATATGAACTGGAGGTCACTTCAAGAGGATTGGCAGTAACATCATCCCTTCTATTCTGTCTGAGGACTTGCCCACTGGAAATTTATCCTTGAAGAATTTCTTGTGGTAGTGCTTCTCCCTCTCAACTCACATATCCATGCTGCTAGGGCAGAGGTGGGCTTTTCATTTCACTTCAAGTCTTCTCCACAGTCACACAGAAAAAACCACAGGTTACCTCATGGTGTGTACCCTCCCTCAAGCATAGGGGCACTTGCTCCCAATAGCAGAGGCTCTGGTGTGTACTGACGGGATATGGGACTCTCTAACTTGCTCAAAACTTTTGAATCTATCTGCAGTCTTGGACAGTCTTTCCACAGTTGAGACACAGGTCAGTAGAGGAACAAAGAGATGATCTTCATATTGCTGGAGTCAGGTAGTTACCTGAAGCACTGTTTGTTCTCCTTTTTTCATTACTTCAATGACAATGAGTTAGGGTACATTGATGGCACACTGTACAAACATCCACCACCTGGATTGCGTGCACTGGAGGTCATTTGGATCTACATGGGATTGGTCATTATTTGAATCCCTATAAATAACATCCAGCACAGCAAATTCTCTCAGGTACTGAATGCCTTTGCCCATGATGTTCCACTTGCCTGAGTGCACAATTAGATCATCCTTGGGAGAATACCTTTCTCTGACACTTGACAGGAGTCGCTTCTGGAGGTTGAGAATTTCTGTCCTCTCCCAAATCCCCTTGTCAATGCCCACATTCTGGGACAGGAATCCCTGTCCTCAGCTTAACTGCCATTCAGTTACATATTGTGGGCCGTGATATTCTAGCATTGAAGCAGTGACATCACTAGGGGCTCATTTAACTGACAGCTGAAATCTTTTCACGTATCTCGCAGCTCACCCAGGAATTGGGCCCTGCCTCTTCCTCCTCTTCTGAAGGCCCTGATTCCTCCACCTCCCCTGTGGAGGCTGCAAAGCAGATCACTTTGACCACACTTGCCCCTTGGAGGGAAGCCTCCTCTTTCACCTCCCTGGTTAGGGTGAGGAAAAGTGCCTCTCCCAGGATCCTTTGCCTGCTTCTGCAGACTTACACCAGTTTGTTTCTCTTATTGGCCCGTTGGCCTCCCTGCCCCTTTTCTCCCTCTTATGTGTTCCTTGCCAGAACCTTCTCCTCTCCCTGTTCCTCCATTGGCCCTTACCTTGTAGTCCCTCCCTTGGTGTTCCTTCATTGATCCCCTGGCCCTCACATCACCTCTGTACCGCCCCTGCGCCCTCACCCCATTGGCCCTGATGCTCTCTCCACCCCCGTATTTCACCTTGAGCCCTGCGTGCTCTCCCCGTCTTTTCCTCTGGACTCTTTGCGTGGCTTCTGGCAACAAAACCCTCCCTGCGGAACCCATGAGAAGACCTCTCCCTCATTCCTTTAGCATCGACCTGCTTAAGAAGATCCTGCGAGCGTGTGTGTGTGCGAGAGAGTGTTTCGGGGAAGTGGCCTCCGGAGCGATCCNGTTTCGGGGACCTCCGGAGCGATCCCGACTCAGCCAGAGACGCTTTCAGAAGGTTGCAGCTCCTGACCATCTTGCCCCCGCCGCCACAATCCCTCACTAAGCAAACTGCTTTGGTCTTGGATTTCTACTTTTGTACAGGAGCAACTGCTACCAGCATGGATCATTCCTCTGGTTCAGCTGAGTGTGAGTGGCCATGGTGCCTGTTGTGATTTCCTCCTCCTCCCCCTAAGGATGCTGTCTGGTGTTGAACTGTGCCTGGTAAAGAGCAGCCAGGGCCCAACACTCTGCAGTGAGCTGCTCCTCTCTGGAGTGGCCACAGCATTCCCCTTGCAAATATTCTGTCACTTTATCAGGATCCTGTAGTTGTTCAGGGGTGAACTTCCAAACAGCCCAAAACAGGACCGTTTTCTCCCATGATCCATGCCACTCGCAACTATCCACACTCGGGGCAGATGTCTGAACGACCTTTCTAGAAATCTCTTTCTTGATCCTGAATATGGGGAGACAGAGTAGGCATAGCAACAAGAACATGCATTCCTTAACATCCAGAGGAAATAAAAAATTCTCAAAAGCTGTTTTAACAGGTCTAAGGGAGAAAAAGGGGGTGAAAACCTGGGGAAATCATCCAGTTTGGTTCTCTCCACAGGTTAGGTATGATTATTAATGGCCTCCTAAATGTAGTGCCTGACGTAAGGGTAGGAGAGCAACAATAAATACACATCCCAGATAACCCTCACTGGCCGTGATCTTATCATGTCATAAGGTGTTATCACACTGTACAGCAACAGGGCAATCCTGATCCCTCTCTCTGCTCTGAAGAAGAACATTGTGAGGAGAACATAGTGCATGTATGGAGAAACATAGAGGGTTAGGTACCACAGTAATATGAACAGACCAAGCAACATTGAAACCAGTGGCTTTGAACTTAATAAAACAAATGCTTAGATCAAATATACTCTAATCAGGTCTGTTGTTATCTCAAGCCTTCATGCCCTACACTGGGTGCATGGTGTTGTGGTGTAGCAAAGGTACTCCCCAGTTTAGTGCTCCTGCCAAAACACTCCAAACCACATGCTGCTTACTCACTCTCCCACCCCCCTCCCCTGAGGCAGGATAGAGAGGAGAATTTGAGGCAAAAAAGGTAAAGAACATGGGTTGAAATACGGGCAATTTACTGGAAACAGCAGTGATAAAGAAAAGAGAGAGTAACAGCAAAAATATTAATAACAAAGTGCACAACAGTTGAATGATTCATGCCAGTGCTTGCCACCATACCACGTGGAACCCCCAGCAATACCTGACTGGCCACGTAATTCAATTGCAAAGAGACCACTTCCCCCACCCCTGGTAATAACATGAGCTAGGATAGAATAACCTACAAGTTCAAGCCATGCCACTCCTGGCTACTGCGAAAATGAACCCTATCCTGGCTGGAACCAGGACAAACATCTCGAATTACATAGGAGCTTTCCTGCTGAGATGTTCTCCTTTTGCTGGATAATTAAACATTTGCTACAGAATCCTCTTATATGATGAAAGGTTATGGTCTGTTTTTCACCACTACTTAATGTCTACTGTTTTATTCTGCTTGGAAGAAAAAGAGAAAAACATCAATTCATGCGTCACTCATAGATTATTAAGAGAATATAAAACAAGTTGTCTAGATTTTGACTGTTTTTGCTATTAAGAAAATATGAAAGGAGATTGTAATTCTCCACACACAACTGCTTTGAGCACTTTGGTATCTGAGGACTTGGGATTCAGTTCCTAGAGAAACTGAGCACCACTCTGGCTATCAGTACAGGCTCTGAGCTTGTCTGTACACATCGACAACAAAAGATTTTCTATAATATTAAGAGAGTGGATGTTTTCTTGGAGTCAGCCAATGGTATTAGAAAATGTCTGCAATATGTCTCCATAAATTTGAGTTGCTGTGTTCATTTTCAGATTTATTCTGAAGGAAAAGGAGAAACGTGACAGAGATACTGCAGGTAGTTGAAATACACTTGTATGGCATGCTAATATTATCAAGTTCAACTACATGTGTAGCTGGCTGTAATGATAGCCATCTTTATAAATTGCTCAGACTGTGGTAAAGTACATTTTTCTTGCTATTTGTTATGTTGCCCATAATGAGAAACACCTGGTCAGATCCTATCACTAATCTTAGCTCAAACCATAGAAAGACAAGGAATTTTGTGATAATCAGTTTGTCTGGATAAAACATACAATTCCTTCTTTTTAAAAAACAAAACAAAACAAAACCCCAAACCAAACCCATTAAAAAAACCTCCAAAAAACCAAAACAGGTAGCAGCATTTTCATTTATCAGATGATCTGACAGTGATTTTATTATGAAATAAAATGACATTTATACTGGATTTTCATATGGAACTCTTTAACCTCTGGGCAAGGTTTTTTTAAATTATTGTTTCTTTTACTGTAGTCTGTCCCATTTAATATGACTTTTTCTAGCAGCTTTCATAAGGTGTGGAAGGATCTCAGAAAGCTTTTTGAAACCTTATATATCAAAATTTAAAATTGTTAGAGAATTTATTATGGCGGTTACAGCACCATCCTTCCAAAAGACCACAGAGACCTCACTACTACAAATACCTAGGTGGTTTAGCATAATGATGTTTGGTTCCTTCTTTGCTTTGCAAACAACTCTGTTTAAAGCTCACACTATAGGTTGCAAGGAAGCACAGACAATCTAATTTAAAAGCCATTGTGAAAGGGAGAAATCCTCTCCACAGTCCAAAATTCTGCCCAGATTTCCTCTGCTCTCACGTAACAAGCTTAATTTAATAATGTTTCTTCACTTATGAATTTGTTTGAACTCCATTGGTCCTGGTATGTCTTTCATTGGCATGGTCATATAATAGACATTTTCAAGGAAAATTGCATAATTGCTTAGGGATTTTTTTCCCTTGCCTTAGAGGATCTGATCCCGTTTTCATACCAGTGGAAATATCGGCTGGCTACAACACAAACCAGTGCAACAGAACCAGAGTTACTTGTGTCAGAATACAGCTATGGGTAGGACATCAGTTTAAAACCAGTAATCTGGACTAGGAGTGAGATGATCTAAACATAAACCTCTGATCTGCAAAGTCCTCTAGAACAGGTTCTTTCCAGTTCTGTTCACCCCTCGTGGCAGGTTAGAAATATCAGCCCAACTCATAACACCTTAGTTAGGGAATGATGTTTAGGTGCTAAGCATATCTCCCCAAATTAACCTCAGCATCCATATTCATGCCTTGTGGCAAGCTCCGTAGTGGGCTACAACTACAGATGCCCTAAATTGTTCTTGTTAAAATTGTCAGTTGTGATTCCAGCAGTTATGATTTAGAAAGGATGGCAATGAAGGAAAGGCTATTTTACTACTAAAAGGAATTTTTCCTTATCTGTGGGAATCGTGCTGCTAAACATTGCTAAACTGCTTGTGTAGCCAGCCATCTTGTTTGCATAAAAATTGTTTTCTCAAGCGTCCTTGTTTTGTTTGTCTAAATCCCTAGTCGCTTGTTTAGCGGGCTGTGCAAGCTAGTGCTGAATACAATACAGGCACTTCTACAAGGTTGTGAGATCTTTGTGCTGCACTGTGCCAGGAGACCATTACCTTGTGAGTGGGCAGCTGATGCAGTTGTCCGACTCTGGTCCAATGCACTTCTGACAGGACGGTTCACACAACTGGCATTCTTGGGAATCGTCAAGATATTCCCCTGGTAGAAAAAAATGTTTATTTCAGATCAACGTTTCACAAATTTAAAAAAATAAGGAAGAAGAAGAAAAAGAAGTGAAAAAAGCACCAGGCTTTCCAGGTTGAAAAACAAAATAATGAAAAGGAATTGGATCTAATTTTAGTTACTGAAATTAGCACATTTCCCTGCGGCATCAGGAAAACAATTAGCTTCCTTGTGGAACCAGGATACGCAGACTTGGTAATTTCTAGTCTTTTTTTTATTTGTTTGTTTATTAATTTTTCTTTTCCATGTTAATTTGACAAAGAGTAATTCTTCTTGGGTTTGTTAGTGTTATTTATTTTGCATCAGTTGAAATAATGAGACTCTCTAAGATTCACAAATTACAGCAAAACTAGTGCTGCCAATGAATATTCATCATGTAATATCTTTTGGTGCAGCTGACACATGAGCCTGATGGCAAGCTGAGGCATAAAGGGTTTCCTGTCGTGGGTGTGGATGTGTTACATGAGGAGATGGACTTGAGCAAGCTTCTGTTGGGCAGAGACTGGTTGGTGCTTGCCAAACCTCTAGCTATAGCATATTTTGTCTCCCTTCCAATCTGCTGATGGAAGACTCCATACCTAAAAAGATCTAGTCTTTCTTCTAGGTGGAATAAAAACTTGGTGCCAAAGTGCACATTTGGACTTGAAAAAAAGTTTTGCATTATATGGATTTTTATCTTAAAACTGAGATAAAGATGTAAACATTTCCAAATCATGAATACACTAGTACCACTACAGTGCTGAAGGGCACAATTTTCCTCTTTATTTACTGAATATTAATTAAAACACTGGTACAAACTGGTAAAGTGTATGCTTCATAGCTCTTAGGGCAGAGATATTAATTTGGTAAGTAGTATGAATACTGTATCTGTGTGCAGCATCATCAATTTATCACACAGTTTTATAGAGCTCAAGACTGTGTCTTTTATGTCAGTTTGTTTTGGGAAAATTTTTTGTAACTGAGTCTATATATTTAGGGAATTGGCTGTTCCTTTAGTCTTGAGTAATGGAAGAGGCTGGGCAAAAAGTCCTATATAATACATAAAACCTGCAGTTTCTATGGATACTTCAATATCAAGCAACTCTTTCCACTTGCATTGCTGCTGGAAAATCCAGATTTGGCAAATATAGTGAACTTAAGGAATCAAAATACAAATATGGAATGACTTGGGTTTGGCTCTCAGTTGCAATGAGTTCCTTACATTTGAAGAGCAAAGGCACCACACAAGCAACTGATCCCATCAATTTAAAATGAAGCAGGGAGGAAAAATTTTCTAAAATACTTCAAATTACGCTATTTGCCGCTTGTATTTTTAACTACTGTGTTTTTACATATTAAACTGTATTAACAAATTTTATAATAGTTGAAACCTCTGGTATGAGATATGAGTTGGGACAATACTTACATGATTAAGGGGATGGGAATAAAGGCAAACTGACTGGAACATGTAGCCAACTGTGGGTGAAACCTAAGATACCCAGAATGTAGGCAAAGATATAATTTTCATTTTTTATGGTTTGTGTGTCTTCTAAAGGAAGGAAAAAGTCAAAGACAAGCCAAAAGTCAGTAATAGAACCACATAAACCATGAAGACAATGCTCCTCAGAAGCTGTTCTGGGATCAGTGCTAGCTAGGAAGAAGTTCAGAACTGGGAGAAAATTAACAATCTCCTGATGAGATCAGTGAAACAAAAGTCTTTGTATGGATATATGTTCACACATTTTTATGGTTCTCATTATCCAAAGAATATTTTGTGTGTATACAGATATATCTATCTCTACATACCTGTGTATCTATTTCCATGCTATTTTCCTATTCTATTTACATAATCCCATGTATGCCCGTAGAGTCCAAACCTTGCATTGTGTAAACTGACCAGTTCCATGGAACTTGTGAAGCATTTCTGAACCACAATACTATATCTTGTATGACTGATTATTTTATAAAGTACTAAAACTAAAAACATTCTAAAAGCTGTTAGACATAGAATTCAGTAGGATTATGATTTTTTTCTAGATACTACTCAGATAAAATGCTTGTATTGTACCTATGACAATCAGAATATTTGTAATTCTCCCTTTCTGGAAAAAAATAGTGTGGCCTTTGGACTACTGACAGATTTGGTTAATGTAAGCCTCTAGAGTCTTTCTGAGATGTATTCAGAGGATATAACATGGAATCCCATGTTCTCAAATGTTTAATGGGATTTTAATATATAATTTTGCAGTGATTTAGGAATACTACTCCCCAGTTCAGTGCTCCCACTGAGACTCTCCTAAATCAGATGCCACTTGCTTGCTTCCCTCCCCCCACTTTTTCCCTGCCCCTTCCCTCTCTGGGCATGGAGTTGAAAATTAGAGGCATAAAAAGATGAAAATCATGGGTTGAGATAAGAACAATTTACTGGAAACAACAGTGAGATAAGAAAACTAACAGTAATGACAACAATATTAATAACAAAAGGCTGAAATTATTTACATGGAAAATAAAACAATACCAGACTGTTTTGCCCTCCATGCTTGCTCCCCACACTAGAATGAGAGAAGGAGTCCCTTACGCCTGCCCCTCACACTGATGTGAGATCGTCTCGAATAACATTAGGGTCTGGCCATGCCCCCTTCCCAGCTAGTATAAAAAATTAACCCTGTCCTGGCTGAAACTGGGACAAATTTGATATGTGTATACATATACATGTATACATATACACAGACACACACACACATATATATTTGGACAATAATATAACCATGAAAAAACACAGTATCTGAAAAAACTTCCTATTTCAGGTCTGGCGCCTCAGTGCTTTATACTATTGGGTTTACACCATCAGGAAATCTGTCAGGGAGACTTTATAACATAATTGCTTCTCTGATGTTGTGATACATATTAGAAAACCTTTCTGTTTCTCTAGTCCTTCACTTTATTTGCCCACAATGTGTGCTTGTTCTGTATGCTCATCCATTGGACCTGAGCTACCATCCATACACCTCAACTATGCCTGATTAAATTCTTCCCACATGGTAGAAGTGTTTAGTTTGAAAAGGTTTTAGTTATTTCTGTGTTAGCCTTTCATTGGAAGTGGTGTAATTCATTTCAGCTATGCTTGGAATAGTGCCAGGAAGACCAGTACTGTGGCTGTCAGCAGAAGCATTTTAAAGAATACTATTATAAGAATGTGCACCAGAAAATACTTACATGTTGGGCCCTCTGAATTGCAAATCATATCTAGAACTGTAGATCTGACATGTGAAAAAAATTATTTTCAGTGGATATTCAAAGAGTTAACACTGAAATTCAAACAAGATGACTTTTAAACTGTTCCACAGGGCAGTGTAACCATTTGCCAGAATTCCTTGTGAGCAATGTATTTCTTTACAAATCTTGCTAGATAAATACAGTCTGCCAAAGCCTCAACCCTTTTCTTTTCTGTATTAAAATTCTTTGTCTCTCCAACATACTTAATAGAGGAATACTCTCAGCAATGTGTCTTCGCTAAGCTCTCAATCAGGCAATGATCATCAGTTACTTTGGATCATCCCATATTTATCCTTCATTTATGTCTCAATTCTGTTACCTTGTCACCTTTTTAAAAAACATTTGTCACCTCGTTCAAAAAAAAAAAAAAGGAACCGCAGATATTGTAGGAATAATTATACGCTAACAGACACGATTCCTCATAATGGGAATATTTTAATGTATAATTTTTATGTCCATAGTTAGAAATGTTTACCTCTACTTTTGGGCTATATCAGGTTTTCAGCTTGTGCCTTTAACTGCATACCAAATGCCTACACTTCATGCTGAGTTCCTATCAGTTTATATGATGCATTTTAAAATGAGGTATGCACTATTCTCTCCCATTAAGGAGGTAGAAACCTGATTTGCAGTAATATCATGAAACTAGTTTGCAATAGCAAACTGGAACTTGTCTCTCCTGAGTCCCAGTCTGGAGCACCGTCATAGTTGCCAAGTCATTCTATGTCTTTGCATAAACAGCATCAAGTGTACTTTTATCTTGTCACTATTTCTCTCCTGCTTTCCAAAACCTGTGCCATTCATTGACAGCACATGATATTTCAGGAGATCAGTTAGATAAGGGTGTGAATATCCTTGTCAGTCATGCATGGAGATATGGACTTTTATGTGCTGGCTGTCATAAATTTTTTCTGTTGTAATCCTTCAATGAGACTTAGTCACTGCAAGCTGTGTGTTACTTCCTCACCTTTTATGATTAAAACATCACTTTATCTAATTTGAAAATGTTCTTTGATTATCTTCTATAAAACTGCCTTAATGGCTTTTCTTTATAATCAGTGGAAAAATTACTTTATTTCCTCCATTTTGCTTGTTTACTTTCATGGGAATCTGAGTATGGATTTTGTACTTGGGTTTTTTTGTATGTAATCTTATGGGTTATAGTGACAAAACAGGTAAACAACAATTGATCAAAATTGTTTTTCATCCATCAGCCATGAAAACTGAATGAAGTTGGTCTTAGGGAACACTGCCTTTTCTCATATTTGGCTGTGATACATTTTATTTTGTCTGGCTTTTGGGATCAGCTTCTTGAGTTCTCTGAAGAAACATTTATTCATAAAGCTTAAGTACATAACCAAAACTAACTTGCATACAACAATCCATCCAAATTCACTCTGAGGATTCTTTTTAAAATTACTCCTTTGCTTAGCCTAAGGTCTCAGTGTTTGATAGATTACAGCACCCTAAAAGAAATCTTGCCATAATCTCCATTTTCTAACATTTTCAAGATGAACACATTTCCTTTACCCCCAGATTTGGCAGTCGTACAAAATTTGAGTCTGGTTTCCAATTATTTGCCTAGCTTCAGTTTTCAGTCTCCCGCTAATTACACAATGACCAAATTTCTGTCTCCCTGTTTGGATGTACAGAGGGACAAAAAAGATACAAAACTTCGGGGTATTATGATTTGAGGTGATGAGAGGGATTCAGGATTGGAAGTCTTCTTTTCAAGAGTGCTCTAGGCAGTGATGGATGAGAAACCTGAAAATGGGATGTTGATTTCTAAGCCACTAAATCTCCCCCTTGTGCAAAGAGGCAAAGCAGAACCTTGAGAAGGATTGAACATCTCTTCCCTGAACAGCTGTGTGCTGAGTGTGATATAATGATTTTAGAATGAAAGGCCCCTTTGTTGCAGGATTAGGTGAGATCACACAGAGAGACTCAGGTTAGCTTTAATCATGAGCGTCAGGGGTGAGGAAATTGCCTTTATCCAACTCCACTATCTTACACAGCCCTCTATCCTTTTCCCTGCAAGAAGAAAAACATTCATATTAGCCAAAGCTTCTTTATTTATTTCTAACACAAAGGGATTTTCCCTTTCCTTTATTCTGTGTATTTCTTTCACCATTTCTATGTAGTATTAATACAATTGTTGTTAGAAACCTATTGAACAGCTAGAACCCTCAGGGGTACTTAGTGGGCATAAACAGATCACAGAAAGACATTTTTTAGCTTTTTAAAAATCAGCTTTAAATCTCAATTTCTACTAAATTTTTTTTTGCATTTTAAAAATTTGTTATAAAACTCCACTTGTTCTAATTATGTGGATGCCTAGAAGAAAAAATGGGTTGGGTTTATGGTTTCTCCCTTGACAGTGTAAGTGCCTATGTCAGAGGCTGGCAAGGTTTTTTGCTGTTCACCTGGAGCCTGAAATTTGACAGCCCCATGAGAGAGGAGGCAGGGAAATGGAACAATCTATATGAGTCTGTGTTGATAAAGCTTTGTTTTGTACCCTTCGCACTTGGAAAGAGAGGGAAATGCTACAGTGTTTTCAAAATTTTATACTCACAATGAAAAAAGTATGCTTAGCCTCTCCATTTCTTGAGTTTTCCAACTGGAAATTTTCCTGTCTTATGTTGTCAAGCTTCCCATTCTTCGTGAAGCTCAGTAGCTAGAATTTTTTAAAAGGCAGTGGAACAGAGACACCTAAACCTCACTGAAAATTATCTCATAGTGATAGTACTGCTTTGGAAATCTAGGTAGTTTCTTGTGAAATAAAAAAAACAAATGTGGAAGCTGATGGTATACCTTGAGTAAAGCTGGTGTTATCAGCACATGGAGTACATTAAAGATAGAGTCTTCCAATGCCGGAGGAAAACACATCAGAGGCAACCAAAGTAACCCAGTGTCTCTCTCTCCTATATTATATAGCAAAGAGTATGGACTTTGTATACACCGAGCCTTCCCTGAACACTGCAGGACTTCTGCAGTCTAATTTGGATAGACATAAACCTGAAATGGGAAGAGCTGGATGTTTTGGGGCAGTATTTCAGTGGTGTCATCCATCTTCAACTGAGAGATCCCTGCACAGGCTGTTTGTACGGGACATCTTCAAATTAATAAGGATATGAACAGAGATCTGATGATAACTGGGCAGATTTTAGTAGGCCAGCTATTGTCCCAACAAGATGTAACAACATAGATTTGTACTGTTAATCAAGTGCAATTTCTGTTTAATTTGCAGACATGAAGATATAATAAAACCTGAAGAAACCTGCCAAAATGTTACAAGTTCCTCCTTGGAAGAAAGAAGCAGAACAAATTAAATCTTTTAAGTGTTATAAAGGTCTAAATTTTATTCCCATCTGTAACTGTTCAGCCACCTCAATACACTTACATTGGTGATTTTCCCTTGCTTAAAATCTTCCTTGGGTCCTCATCTCCACTATTAGCACCTCTGGATTAGCAAGGTAATACTTTTAAAATTTTTTAATTAATTTTTCCTTGTTCATGATTACAGATTACTTTCCCTTTGACAATCACATATTTCATGTTGAAGGTGTAGAAATGGTAAGTGATAGAGCTCTTCTAATTCAGATATAGTTGAAGAGAGGCTTTGTGGCACTGTTTGGCAATGGGAAGTCAGTTTGAGTCCTCCTTTCAGAAAGTGTTTAGAGAGGCTGTGCTAAAAGCAGACGCAGCAAGAGCAACGTTTACAGAACTTCATTTTGGTATGGCCTTGCTCTTGCAGTAAGAAAAGGGGATACTTTATTTGGGAATGAATATTTGAGTTATTTTTGTCTTTTGATCCAGTGGCATTGTACAGAATGGTCCATTATTATAGTCAGGGGCTGACAGCAACCCAATCTATGGGGATTGGCAACCACACATTAGATTTTCCTTTCAACCCACATCTCAAAGAACATCTGCAGGCATCAGGAAGAGGGCAGTGGGCAGGCCAAGGACAATTGTAAATGGAAAAGTTATGCAGTATTACCTGAATTGTAACTAAATCACATTAGTCACCCTCCAGTGAACATTCAATGTTACTATTGAATTTGCATGATAGAGACGTTAATTCTCCTTGGGTAAATAAGTACTCATTGCTTGTCAGTCTTCTGGTTTCTCACCCCCAGGCTGATTGGAAAAATGAGTACTTAATGACCTCATTGCAGTCTAATGTGTTTTGTGATGGCTGAGTATTTTTTGCTTTGAAAAGTGTTTGCTGGTTTCCCAGAAGACCTTCAACAAATCCATCCCCCAAATACTGAGAAAAACTAATAGATGATTGTATGAGGGTCATTCTTCTAAGCTTCCTTGGTCATTTTTGGCAGCAAATACATGAACTGCTCATGTATTTGCTGCCAAAAACCAACAAAGACCAGTCTTTGGTGAGGCACAAAGAGGCTGCATTTGTTGCTTACTGGAATTATTTTTTTTAAATACTCAGAGCTTCCTCCCCATAATATGTTTTCCTTTGACTACAATTCCCATTCTAGAAGTCAAAATTGTCTCTGCTTTTATACTGTAAACATTTCTTTTTAATCTAGAAAGAAAGTCCTCCAGGATAATTTCAATCATAGCTTGGCTATTAAACATTAACTATGTGGTGATGTCTGCTACATTTGCACAGCAGGTGACCATTATTGCAATCTCTCCAGTTTTATCCTGAGGATTTCAGAACAATTTTCGTAGTAAGACCTAATGCTACTGTGCCCTGAGACAGAACAGAAATGCCTGAGGCCTAGGTCAGAATCCTCCCTGCTCATTGGTGTGGAACCAATGATGGAAATGCAGGCCTTGGTTGCACTGCCACGGGTTGGATGCAATGCTAAGGTTCAGAGCCTTAGTTTGTTCTTAGGGACACTATACTCACAACCCTTTAATCCTTGCTAATGAGGAAGATTTAAGCCCCAACAGAGTATCATGACAGGTATTAGTAAATAATCAGATAATCAACTATTTCAATAAAAAAATCTTCCAAAATAGTTTAACTAAGACATGTAATTAAAATTATGTTATACAGAAATGGGGGTTTTTCCTGTTAAAGAAAGTGCTTATCAAAAATACATTTTCCAACCTTTTTTTTTTCACTTATTGAAACACCCTATTCTAAACAAGGTCATGCAAATTGTGGCGTATCAGTCTCTTTTTGATGAAAACTTGACTAGGATGTTTCTTTGTATGCTGTAAAACTTTTTAATGCTTGCTTAAAATATCTTTCACAAACATCTAATGGAAAAACTTTTCTTGGTTCATTCTGTACCAATGACAGGACAATGGTATATCCAATATAAATATAAGGCATGGTAATGCATCATAGACATGTTATTGTTCAGCGAGTTGCACTGCAAATGAAAAGCTTTGATTCATATAAGAAATCTCTTACATGCCTTTACAGAAATCTTGAATTTATAATAGGTCTTCTTATAATAATTCAGTTCATTAAATGTATTCATTAAAAAGTAACAAGTGGCTATTAAAAGGATTAACTTTGTTATCAACAGTTGTATTTAGAGATGGGTGAACTTGCTGTAGGTAGCTCTAGTGCTTCTGCATATAGGTTTACTCATCTTCAAGGCTGACAATGTGGAAGAAGCAGCAGCAAGGATTGCTGAGGAATTTCACACAAGCTTGGAAAGCTGCAATCCCAACAGAGATTGGAGTAGTGTGTAAAATCTGTAAGGTCTCATAGGGAAATCTTTATCAGAAAATAGTGTGCTTCATAGAGGGGAAGTTCACAAAGCCTTGCCAGGAAGAGGCAGGGAATGCCAGTGGATATAGGGCTGTGTGTAGGCAGGGGCTAAACCAATGCTATGGTCAGTAGCCTAAGGTTTTCACTGACCTATCCTGGCAGGTATCTGATCCTAAACACTGGTGTGTGGATGAGGTGGAGAGCTGCTGTTAAAAATGGACTAAGGTTGGAACTCCATTGCAGAAAAGGAAACTATTATAAAATGACACACACAACAGGCTTCTGCAGGATGTTCTGCAGGTCTGGGGCACGGTAAACTTTTTTTAGTGTTTGTGAATGGTTTGTGGTTGGTTTTTTTTTTTTTTTGGACCATAGCTGTCTTTATTAAAAAATCTTTTCAGGCTTTTAGTAAAGCAAAGGTCTAGATGGGTGTCCAGTTTGCATTTAAATCAAGGTTTCTACTAGACAAACATGAACTGGGAAATAAGTTTAACTACAATGACATCTTCCATTTGTCATTGTTTTTTGACTTGTGATATAAATAAAGTGAAATCAATGAACAGATTTAAGCTGATGCCATACATGGTCTTTTCAGACACAGTGAAAAGTATTATTTTGTTCATACTAAGCAGCTTCTGATCTTCCTAGAATGGTCTGTATCCATTCTGCTGTCAAAAACAGTGTCAAATACTGAACACTCCAAACTACTCATCACTGAATCAGAGAGGGAGGATCAATCACTTAAGAAAACTCTGCAGCTGGGAACAAACCAGCTTCTTTCAATTGCAATCCTGTTGCTGCAGCAATCCTCTAGTACAAGTACTAGCTACAGTGCTGCTTACAAATTCTGGTTGTGTGTGACAACAACTATTAAGGCATAACAAATAAAGATGATCAAAGAGTCTGAGATGACACCAGAAAGTTCTGGTTTTCAGTCTAAAACTCAGATGAATGCTTATTTGTCTGCTCAATCTGTAGAGCAGAATTCTTTGGCCACAGCTATAACAAGTTTAATATCACTCTTTGTACATTTCCAAATGTCCAAATACAATGAAATCTTGGTAATAAAAGGCACCATGTTTGATTGAATTTCTCATGCCATTTGGAAAATGAAGGTGGGATGGAAGCTGAAATAAGCAGCTCTTCATACAACACTGTAGGCCAACCTTTTTCCAGGCGTCATCTTACCAAACTAGAGCTAAGAATGTGCCATCCCACAGATGCTTGCTTTTGGGAACTGACAGGGAAATTGTGAGAATGATGACTAACTTCTTGTTTTGAAATCAGGTCAGAACAGGTCAGTGACAATGAGATGTCTAAGGCCAAAAAGTGGTGGGGTTTTTTGCAGGAAATTCTTTACATAGCCTCGAATGGCTTAAAATGCCATCTAAATATATGACTTATTGAATAAGTTGCCATTTTCCACTCAGGTTCTGGGACTAAGTGGTAAATGAAGAAGAGCATCTGCTAATGTCAATGAAAGATCTCACCCTGCAGGGGTTACAAACAAGGCTACATGGAGCCTGTTTGGTGTGGCAGAGACAGACAACCTGCTGCTCTCAAGTGGCAGTCTGTGGTTGTGATCTGAGGTGTACTGGATGTGAGCACTGGCACATGAACAGACATCCGTACAACACTGAGCAAATGGCCAGGCATGACTGCAAAGATGAAACCTTCCTTCTTAACTGTCTGAGCCAATAGTTAGTACAAATTTTGCTCTTTAATCCTAAACATGCCAGAGATTAGACCCATCACAAACTCTTACAGATCAGAGGCAGTTAACATCGTTACCCTCTAGTGTTCAGACATGGCTCTACTGCTACTACACAAAAGGTGATCTCCATGTGAAACAGTTCTGCAATCATAAATTCCATCACTTAAACTAAAAAACACCTGTAATAAAATTAAATACCCTGGTGTTTGATTAAGTGCTCTATACCACAGAGCTACCTATGCCCTTCAACAAAGATATTTAACATATGGATCAACATGTTTTTCCAGACCAAAAGAACAGGAATTTAGGTTAATTTAATAGAAAAAATAAAATATGGAATAACATTGATTTTGGCCAATATCAATTACAACAGAACTACCCTATTTTACAAATAACAACTGAACATTTTACACATGTACAGTATTTTTTCAGTAAAGATGAATTTTGTTATAACAATGTATCAGTTCTTTTAGAGAAAATGACGTTATTAATTTCTTCTCTATAATATTGTTAGACATTTGTAAGTATCCAAACAGATTCTTTACAATCCATTACATAATTAAATCTCAATAATGAATATATATTTATATATAACATATATAATATTAACTTAAACTTTGAAAGCATTATGTTCTATTTAAACGCTATACTGAGAAATGAGGCAGTAAAAGACTAGTAGTTAAACTAGCACAAATTTGAGTGTTTATCAGGAAATTTGTAATGGGCACTAAAGAAGCTTGACAGGCCTGTGTCATACTGAACCAAGTTGTAATAGTTTATCTGCTTTCTGCTAAAGAGGACATTACCTCTAAAGATTTATATTTATTTTTTTGTAAAACTTCCACAATCATTTTTGATCCCCTTTACTTTCCAAGATTTACGTGCTTAAACAGCTGCAATTCATTTTCTGTTTGTATGTCCTGGAATGATAATTGAGAAAGATACTTTGTATGTTTTAAGTATTATCCCCGGTAAACAGTATCTTTTAAGTTCAATTTTCTGTTTTCTGTGAAATGACTGTCTTTTGAACAGTGTGCTGAGTCAAGCCAATGAAGATAGATTAAACAGAAATTTGTACTGGCAGCCTGGGTAGAAAAAGGCCATTTCTCTTACCACCCAGGACCATATTACAGTGAGGTAACTCCATTGGCCTCAGCAGGACTATTCCTGCCGAAATTTCTATTGTGAGCAGTTAAAAGCAGATTCAGGCCCATCTCAACACCAAAAGAATCACTGATTTATTGCCCTATAGGCAATTATTCCTGGAGGTGTATTTGGCACAATTATAAATCCAGTCCTGTAAACACATCCTTTCGCATAAAGTCACACTGGCATTTATATATGGGCACTATGAAATAGTTCCACATAGCTGTATGATAATATCCCCTTTTTTAATGAACATTACAAGACAACAATAATTTATGAATACTTCTTACATGTTAGCAATGGTTTCTGACTTCTGAGCATATACATTACTCTCACTTATGCAAATCAAGAGAAGTAGCATATTCTAAATTTGTCCGCTACAGGAACAATGGGTTTTTATGTTTATTTGAAATAGCTTTGACAATTTAAAAAAATAAAATAAAAATCCCAGCATATCTGTTAATAAGCCAGCTGTCTAAAAATGAAATCTATATGACCAAAAACACATTTTGGGCAAACATATATACATACTGCATGTGATACAAAAAAGAGCATACAGCAGAGGAAATAAGAAAGAAATGTGTGCAGAAATGTTCACTTTCCATTTTTAAAAATACTGTTACAAAAGGGGCAGAACTTAGTCCTGCACTAATGATGTTTCTGATCCCCTCAGGAACTCAAGTTCCCCCTGTCAATACACACAGCACAAAAAAAAGACTAATGCACATTTTTTTGTATTGTTTAGTTTTAATCCATGTAAACTTGTGTTGTATTCTTGAAACACTCTTTAAACATCTTGAAGTGGAAAGAAGCAGGAAAAAAGGGAAGAAAAAGGACCTTCAAAAAACAGGAATAATCCTAAGGTTGACAGGAAATCAAATCAAGAGTTAAATGTTAATTTTGGCATCAAATGCTTTGGTCACACAATACTGACTCTGTGATTCTGGATGCCCAACTCTAGACACCCAGTTATGAAAGGTAGGCGTGTTGTAGGTTTTCCATTTAAGTTCCAACAAACAGTTCACCATCTCCCCAGACAAAGAGGGGGGAGAGGGAGAAAGGTGGCTTGCTTTCTTTTTCTTTTTCTTTTTTTTCCTTTTTCAATAATACGGATTAATCTATAAGTCTACAGGAGAAGGAGGATGATGCTGGGAGGTGTCAGTTCACCCCTTTTGTTTACATGTTCTGCAACACAATTGCTGAAGCACTTTCCTCTGGCAGAGATTGTTCTTTTTCACCAGCATACAGAATCCTCCCTCGGCCCAGGACTCTTCCGTGGCTTCCAGAGGGTAGCAGCAAGAGAAGGAGTGGAAGTTGAAGGTTTGGAGAGCACGACGTGTACAATGGAGGAAGGTTTAATTGGTCAGACAGGCAGATTTGGTTGAAGAGACCATTCAGGAGCAGGTAGCAAGTAAGAAATTTGGTCCATCAAAAGGAATTTCAGTCAACAGCATTTTTATTTATTTTCAGGAAGAGATATTGTGTGGTCCAACAGGGAATGATTGGTATCCATTTATGAAAAGGAAAAAAAGATTAGAAAGAGAATAATTAGAATACAGTGATATTTACAGCAAAAGAATTTGTTCTCAATTTTTATGAATTAAAAGAATAAAACAATCAAACCACAGAAAAAGAGTACAACATTCTCAACAGAAATGCAAATTCTGTAAAGTAAGTTGGACTAGTAACCAGTGCTTGATTGTAAGGCATTGAAATGAGACTCTCTCTGCTTTGTAAATTAACAGAAAACCCCAAAACCCTTCTGGACTTTCCTTGGTTACCCTAGACTGTTGAGAACACGTGCTGTGTGGTGTGATCCAGCATGGTGCAGTGCAATTGCCTGAAGGCCTGCACATCCAAGTGTTGCCCTTTCATAAGAGCTGCATTTGGAAGAATGGCAGAGACAGTGCTGAGATGAGGTGTCCTCACTCTTGGGCAACTACATGTGTATGTGATTGAGGTTGCAAGTGTACAGATAAAGATGGATTTATTCAGCCATATTAAAGACCAAAGCCTATATTACAACAGGAAGTGCAAAGGTCCACAGAAACAACTCACACCTGTGCTCTTTCTTTTTTTTATTTTATTTAAAGTACTTTTTAACTCTTAGTAAATCCAGTGGAAATAAACTGGACTCAAGAGTCATTGTTAGCTTTTACTATATCTGATATCAGGTATCTTCCTGGACTGTTATATGATTTTCCTATTGGAAAAGGCACTAGTTGGGCTCTATGTACAAGTAATTCACATGGTAACATTTTTAGGGAAGGACAGTGTTATCTAACTGTCTCTGTGACATTTAAAAGGAATGAATATTAGTGAATAATTAAGCCAATCTTATGAAATAAGAAGGCTATCCTGGTTGCCACAGAGAATCTGGAGGAAGTTCAAATCTCCACCCTAAACTGTGTGCTCCCTATTTCAGAATTCTTTTGCTCTCACTACCCTTTAATACAATTCAAGCAATACTGCAGGCACTTTCAATTGTTTTCACTTACCAGCATTTTCACAGTTTAGAGTGGTGGAATAGATAAATGTAACTCTATTAATAGTACTCTAGGGTCCTCATATAAAAATCTGTTGAAAGCAATAGCTTTTGAAAAAAATGATAAGGAAGGAAAAGTAGGTTGCTGGCAAGGGGAAAAATTATTTTAGGAAAACTCAGGTAAAGTGGATGTGACTAATCTTGCTAATACATGGAAATAAAGTTTTCTGCTTTTCACACACCTGAAAAATTTAAAAAGTAATATAGACATTAAACCAACACTGTAAGAGAAGAATAAAAACACACCAAACCAACTCAATACATGTAAAAGAAGAAGCTGGCAGTGATAAAATGGATCTTTTCACGGAATTGCACTCACCATCCTTGCACACTGTTCCGACGACACAGACACCAGTGTCTAGGTTATAACCACTTGGGCAGCTTGTACAGTTTCTGTCTCCTTGACCACTGCAATCCAAACAGCTGGCATCACATCTAAAAGACAATGGCAGGAGTTGGTCTTCTGGCCTCACCAAATACAAGACTTTCCAGGAGACCTCTTCTATATCTGCATTGTTTGTTGTTTCCAGAGGTATCAGGTACTATACTACTACTACTACTTATGGTAATAAATAATTAACCACTCCTGCAACTCAGTCCTATTCTTTCCATCAACAACTTTCTATTCAATCTTTTATACTGAATAGCTACATTATTCTAGTGTTTTGGGACTATGCAGAAATAATCAACAAAACTATAAGGCTGATTGTGCATACATATGCCAGAAAGACATGAACTAAAGCTACAGGATAGAAATGACTGACCTGCTGCCCGGTCCTTTCATCACTCACCTTGCTCCATTGCATTTTCATTACGTATTGATTATTTTTTTGTGTGGACTACACTGAAACACATGGTGATTCCCTTCCTGCCCTGGACGCAGATTTGAGTCAATAATAAATTATTCCGAAGGACAACAGATGGTATTTGTTTAACAAAGAATGGAATAGAAAAAATGTTCCTTCCTTGCAAAGCACAACTTTGTCCAAGATTTATCCAGCCATTTGTAAACTTGAGTCAGGTAAGCTGGTATTCTGAACAGTAGTTTAGGAACATACCTGTGCTATATTTGTGAATATGCAGCGGAAAAACTGAAATGGTCTTTTAAAATAGTAATTAACTTGCAATGAAAAACCCCAGAGTTTGAATATTTTTAGTTGCTATTAAGAAATGCAGATTCTCTGTCAGATTTGTAAACTTTACACTTCTATGCATACCTACTTACACTCTCACTACTGTCTGTTTTAGTGAAGATCACACATATACACAAGAAAAAGTACTTCTAGAAGACCTACATGTATATATAATAATAATGCTTTTCCTTCATTTGCTTAGCATGCAATATTTTTTGTACTTTTTGAAGTTAATAGTGTTTTATCTTCTAGTAACAGCTAATATACTGCCAAACATCCAATATATTAGCCACTGATCGTACCTTTTGCAGCTTTTGTATCCACTTTCAGTAGAGTGATCAAGGTAATAACCACTACTACATGACTGCACACATCTTCCATCTTCCATAAAATAACCCTGTGTGCAGTTTATACACGCATCTACTCCAGCACCTTAGTTCAAAGAGAAGTTGTTAGAAGGTAGGTATGAGCAAACAGTTACATGACTGTAGTTCTAAAGCTCCCACAAAATCTATCAGCCATTATTCCATCCCCAGAAGAACATGGAGGGCATTACTGGAAATCATAATAAGCTCTACTAAAAAAAAAAAAAAAAAAAANAAAAAAAAAAAAAAAAAAGAACTCTTTCAATTAAAAGCCTACATTTCCATGTGCTCACTGAAAGAAGTTTGCCTTATTTAAAATATATTAAAAACCTACTAAGAGGGTGAAATTTTCACAGGTAAACAATCATGTTATACTATAACTGTTATACAGTGGAATAAATTCAGAGCTAAAATCATACAGGAATGAAAACTATGCAGATAAATGTCAGTGGGGTACCTGCACATGTTGCACAGGAACGGTGGCATGGTTCACATTCTCTGCCACTATGGTATTTTCCTTCTTCACAGCGGACAGCACATCTAGTGCCATGCAAACTATTGTAAAAAGGAAAAAAAGCACAGGGCAGATAATGGCAACAGAGGACAGGAAGATTGTGCACAATCCAGTAGTTCTCTTTTAATCAAAGAACAACCCATATCTTAGGATTCATCAGCTTCCTTCATTTGTCATATTTTATAGATTTGGAGATACCAATCACTTCAAGTGGGAATGAAAAGCAGTTTTACCCATGGTGAAATACAGAAGCTGTTTACAAACTCATTGCAGATACCAAGCAACAGGGGAAAATTAAACAGAAAAAAAATTAATAGAAAAATAATTAATGATGACAAGCAGCACTAAAAATTCAGTCATGTAAAATGCAATTATCCAAGAGGAATTTGGCACAGGGTCACCATTAAAAAAAATGCTAAGGGACTTGTTAACTGAATGCCAGTTCTGTGTGGCTTGTGAGATTTGTCAAGATCACAGCCGGAGGTATTCTGCAGCAGACACTTTTGAGAGAGCACAGAAATGTGAGTAAAAGAGGAAAAAGAAAGTGTGAAGAGTCACATTTTCATGCATTCCTCCAAGTAGGTGTTTATTGCTTTCCTGTTATAAGGTGCCTAGAGCAGCTTGTTGGTTTTATGGTTTTTTGCTTTTTTGATTTGTTTTGGGGGGTGTTTTGGTGGTTTTAACTTTTTTTTTTTTTTAAGTGGAATTCATTTTTTAGACTAGGACTTCTCTGCCATGTTCACCATCTTCTGCAGAACCTCAGCATTCATCCAATTTAATACTTTCTCTTAAAATGCTCATCAGCCCTGGGGTTTACCACTGAGTCCTAACCAGGTTTTTACAGATATGACCCAGCAAAAGTTGGAGAAGTTCAGCACCACTGGAAATTTTCAAGAGTGTATTCAGTTTCAGTTTAGAACATAACAATTCAACAAAACTTCACAACCCCTGTTTTTCTGTTATTCTTCCTCAGTAACACACCTCAAAGAGCTTTATAAGGCATGTAGCATTACCATGTTTTTACAGATGGAAACTTATATATTTGCTTAAGTTTATTTATTGGGCCAGTAATGGAGTAGAACTTGAATCCAGGCCTCTCAAGATTCACTCAAGGAAGTCCCTGCCCATTGATAACTCTGCCAAGAAAATGCAGAAAGTTTTAAACAACTGTGGAATATAAAATGCATGCCCTGAAAGGCTCCATTTATCTGGTATATAGATGGTGTTTTTAAAAAAATTACAAAAAATTACTCTCAATTTGCTGAAATTGCCCAAGAAAACATGAAGGTTGGGGATTTTTTATTTTTAAAAATATTTCTATTTCAGTAAAGGAATCCGGCTATTGATGTTCTAGAAGCAAGCATTCAGCTTTTACTAAGAGATGAAAATCCAGTTTAATAGAAGGTGAAACCTCAATATTAAAACATTAACACAATACTTGTATTCAAAAGAAGAATCCCTACAGGTACAGAATATTGACTTCATATTTTTTGTGGCACTAAGCCAGCATACGTTCTATCCTGAATATTATAAGATTTTTGATCTTTGCTACTTGGATCAAAAGGTCATAAAGGAGCTTGAAATGTGTACTACTGTTTTGTAGGTTTTACCTATCATTTTCAAGAATGATTAAGTTCTCCTACGAAGAAAAAATCTCCTCTGCTGTTTAAAATATATGAACAATATCCTGTAACAGAATTGGGCCTCATGTATTTCAGGTAAGTGAATGACTGGATACTTGAAGAAATAAAATAAAGATAAGAAAATAGTTTCTAACCACATGAATGAATCAGAAAGTTTAATACGATTCATCAGCTCTACCTCTGAAAAAATCCTTGACTGACAAATTGTAGGTCAAAAATTGACAAGGCCAGCTTTCCACATGACTGTGGCTTTTATGTTACCTGAAATGAAAGGCCTTCTAAAAATCTGTTGTCAGCCAAACTAGCACATAGGAACACAAGAAAATATTATATTACAGACTAAACAGCATTGGAACAGATGAAATGAGGGCCATGCAAGCTTAAATAGCTATCTGATGTTTTTCCTTGTATAACCACATCCTTGAGTAACTCTTCAGCTATTATGTTTAGAGACATCAGTCATTTCCTTACCTTAGGCCATATCTGCATTCTGTGCAAATTTGGAATTCAACACATGTCTTGCAGTTTTCACTACATTTTCGACAAACAATCTTATCTACAAAAGAAGAAAAGGAAACAGCCCAGAAAACCTTGGTCAGTTTTGATTGATAAAATTGTATTAATATATTATTGCATGACTTACTGCTTTCTAGTTTGACATCAAAATCAAACTAGACTAAAATAGGTAAATTCTGCCTATCACTAGCTTCTTCCATGAAATATCAAATGGCGTACTATATTTCTATACATTTCAAGTTATAGTTGCACCCTGAGAAAAATATGTTTTGAGGCCTTTAAAAAATTTTCGTAAACATTTTAAATATCCATTCACTATTTATAATATGGACTTGAATAATCTTCTCATATAGCAGTGATATGCACTAATGACTACCATGTGTTCTGGAGACTGTCCTGCAATCTTACCCCTTCCATGCAAGCAGCCTGTCCTATCTTCCTGGTTTGGTGCTAAAAGACACACCTGCTTGAACTTAACTTAACAAAGTAAATACAAAAGTTACTTAGGACCTGCCTTTTTATCTCAAGACCTCCCTTCTTTAAGAAATATCTCTCTCTCTTCAGTTCTGCTGTTTTTGAGTTCCAGAGACATTTACCTTTCTGAGAAGAAAAACTTAATTTTCCCATTTAATTCCAAATTTTCATATATCTATCTTAATTATGTGGAAAGGAGTTCCCTTTACTGTAGTTCTCACACAGTGAAAATGGAAGAATTAAGGTAGGATCTATGTTTACTAATTCTCAAAAATAAACATACAACTTCATGCTGGAGAAAGCAAAACATTAGGTACCTAGATGGACAAAGCTCCTGAGAACATATTTATCTTCTAAGGAGTGTCTAAAGGTAACCAAAGTCACTGCAGTTTTAAGCATCTGTTTGAATATATGTCTAAGTAATTTTGCTAGCCAAAGCTGGAAATTAAGCATGGACAGTCTACTTGGCAATCACAGGAGGAAGCTGAAGGCAGGTATCTATCATGGCTGAGGTTTCCTGCTCTTGGGCTGTTGCATCACTCTGCAGGTGCTTAGGTCTGCCAGAAGCATTATTTGCAGCCTGTTTTACATCTGAAGGGCCTATTTTTCTTAGAGCTCTGGTTCACTGGCCATGGCTGATTTCTCAGCTCTCACCCCTGGTGACATATAATTTGAATTTTGGTGAATGGGGAATCCCTCACAGTCAGAATGCAGATGCTGCCTACCCCTTTCCTGAGCAGTAATAACCTGTCCTTCAGCTGACTTGCTCTTGAGCTGTCCTACTTCTGCTACTGTTACTCCCAGCCACTCCCAGCTGAAAAGATACCCTGCAATAAGTATGGTTTTTTAAATAAAGGAAGATTATTCAGGACATTCTTGATCACACCTGGCAACAATTTAATAAGAGGAACAGGATAAAAGATAGATTCATCAGCATACACTCTTCCTGCTCATAAGCATTCCAGCAACCCCCCAGACGAAATTCTGTAGCCCACAATACAAAAACCAAGAAGAAATACTAACTCTTATCCAGGTAAAACCCATCAGGGCAGTTGGTAATACAGCTATTGGTTACTTCATTCAGGTAGTAGCCAGATTTACAGGTCATGCACTGGTCACTATGGCCTCCAACACAGGTTTCACAATTGGGTGAGCATTTTTTACATCGTTTCTTGTCTGCATTGTAGTGACCAGGAGGGCAGGTCGAAACACAGATCCTGCAGACAGCAGGGAAGAGAAGGCAGAATCGTTAATGAAATAACCTGCCACCACATTCCTGGACCATGACTGCAAAGCAGAAGTATTTTTCAGCATTGCTGCTTTTCCAAAGATCATGTATTTACTAAGATATAACCCTTCAAAGCATTGTGTCAAGCTGACTTTCTTGCATTTATTTCCCTAAAGCATATGCTATCTCATTAGCAAATGTCTTGCCAGACAGTTTACAGTACAATTTCTGGCCATCTACATTTCTTCCTATCTTGTTCAGTTAATCACAGAAGGTGTAGTAGCTATGACAGTTATAGAGAGAGAGAGAGAGAGACAGACAGACAGAGAGAGGGACTCTTATGGGAAAAAACTGCAAACGAACTGGTGGGGATATAATCAGAGAAAGGTGTTTGAAAGTTGCAGTTTATATTCTGATTAGCTAGGGTTTGGGATTTTTTTAACTCCTAAGAAAACTTTTCAAATGCAGTGGAAAATAAATTATCCATGACTGCAGCAAAGGGAAAAGGAAAGAAAGTTAAGATATACACTAAGAAATCAATGACGTTTTGTTTCTCTCTGTCTTACCTTGTGTTGTTCTTGGATTTGTAGTAATAGTGCAGACAGTCAGTACAATGATCTGGTCCCGGCCCATCACACCCTACTTTACTGCATTCTGCATTGCAGGGACCTGTAATAAAACCAGAACACAGACAGACAAAGGGATTAAAACTTCTAATTTACTACTTAGCAAACCTTAAAATGTGTATTTTATTGCAGAATGCAATTACTATGTTTCCCAGTGTTGAGGACTACATTTAGTGCAGGTAGCTCGGTTTGCAACCTGCAGTGTAACCCAAGGATTGAGCTCTGGGTGGCAGAAGCTCCAAGCAAGAGGCCGTGAACTGCAGCCTCTTGGCATAACAAAGGACTCGGGGACCTGTGGCGCCGACCAGCTGACCGGACACTCAGACACAGCAAGAGCCGAGGACCCTGAAACTTTCATGCGCTTAAACTGTAAGGGTATAAAAGCCCAGGGTTTCCCTTGTTCTGGGTCCCTCCTTGGAGGCACTCAGCTCAAGCTGTTATTTTGTTATTTATTTATTGCACCAAGATTAAAATATTCTAAGGATCAGGAAGTCTGAGAGTGTGCGATGGGAAACCTGGGGTTGAGCTGATAAGGAAACCTGGTTTGACTGTGAGTGTGGGGCGTGTAGCTGCAAAGAAGCCTTGGTCCTAGCTCAGGTGTTGGGAGTATGACTGCCAGAGTGGCTCCTGGATGACTGGACAGGGTACCTGTTTGATTTGAATTCCAAAAAGTAATTTAGTTAAAAAAACCCCAAACTTTTTTAGCAAGTATGGCATCCTCTACAGAATTCATCACAGAGAAATTATTTTTGGATCCAAACAGAGAGTTTTGTAAGGGGTAATAAATAATTCTGAATTTTATTTGGAAATGTGCAAAGGCTTCTGTAATTCATAATTAAGGATGATTAACAAAATAACTTATAAAAGCAGGACAACATAAATGATGAATATCATGATCAGTGGCTACTTTGGTTACTGAGTGGGTATCAAGTGGTTGAAGTGTCTACCATGACCCAGTGAACCAGGCACGAGGGCCCCAGTGCTCTGTGCTGCTACATGCTGCAAAAGCCTCAGCTAGTACTCGCTGATTAGCAGGTTTTCCATCTCAGTTGCACTCAAGTTGGAGTTGATACTGCTTACAGATCTGTTCCAACTTGAGATATTCTTTGACTTTGTGCTTACAGTTTTCAAATAGAACCTTCCAGCTGTGGGAGGAGAGAAACATCAAGTCCTGCCTATATACAAATGAACAATGCCTGTGGATGAAGTTACAACTTTCAGGATCACTGCTCTCTCCTGAATGAAATGTGTTGAGTTTGCTTTACATAAAAACTTAAGAAGTTAGTGACCTTTGCAGCAGACATAGGAGTGTTTCCTCACCTACCAAAACAAGGGTTCTGCAGATCTCCATATAAAATAGAGACTGTGGGACTGACTGTGGAAAGATAATGTAGTAACAGAAACTTCTACATTGAACATTGTCTGCCTTTTTGCTGGCCAGATATATACTTCAGATTCATCACATGGTGCTCCTAATGGTGGATTACATGTAGGAAACTGCCAACTTGACTAATTTTGCAGTGCTAAACATCTAACTCTATTGAAGTCTAATGACAAGATTGAAAAATTTCTATAGGGATGAATGAGAAACAACGGAGATGTAGAAAATAGTGCTCTTCTCAAATATATATATGTGCATAAGTATATACAGCTTTATATACTTAAATGCAAAATAGTGCATTCTTCATAGTATGTTTATTGCTTAAAAATATATAACTCCATGCTTATAAACTCAAAAAGATGGAATTAAAATACCTAACTTTAAATTATGAAACAAATACTTCTCATCTTCAAAGAAGAATCCAATTCACTGAACATATTATATATGCAGACTCTCAGGTCATCTTTCAAGCCATTAAGGGTTGAGTAAACACACAAACAGAGTAAATGAATGTACACACCTGAATAGTCATCTGTTGCATAATCTTCTGTAGGGTCTTCAACAGGACTAGAGCGCACTCTTTCCACTTTGGAAAAATCATTTCTCGGTGAGTAAGGCTGGATGGATGTTCCGTACAGTACTAAGGACCACTCTTTCAATTTGCCTGGAAGTATTTTAAAACTGTTTTCAGAACTACTTCTGTTCTTGGTGTCTTACAAAAACATGTCACTTTTAAGCATGTTGTTATGAGTAGGAATGGAAAACACTGCTTTTTGAATAAGTACAATAATTGTTTTTCTATAAACTGAGAAAGCATATTTTCTTCAATCAGATCTTTACACTGAATTTTCATTGGTCTTCAATCTCTTGTAGGTCTAGCAAAAGTTTGCACTATGGGCTGAACTCAGTACAAACAATATACAAAACCTTTGGGCATAAAGTTATTTGGAATATGTATATGGTACCCAACAAGGTGGTTTTGCTCCGGATTTCACTTTCCCCTCAGAACACTATTCATTGTCCAGTAACTATTATTTGAGATCTTTTAGCTAAGTAGCTGTATTCAGAATTTTGACTTAAGAAAGGGGTTACATAAGAGTGCTTTTCTTTGACTTGTAGGACACAACTTGATGAACAAGAAACAGCTTCTTTTAAAATCTCCATGGAAGAATATCAGTGCTCCCCTCAAGCCAGAGTAATTTATTTATTTGCACCATTTGACAGATATCTCACTGTATTGTCTGCAATCATCACTAACGTTTTATCCTCTTAATATTTGAGTGAAGAAAGAAAAAACTGTTTGGCTGCCTGAAGCATAATCAGACTTTTGGGTAAGGTTTTTGGGGGAAGAATAAGAAGCTAAATGTATACCAAGTCACCAGATCATGCTGTCAGAACACAAAGGGTGAACTTTCAGTCCCCATCTTTCTGCCTATGGTGAATTAATTTGGAGAAAGATCAAAAGGACTCAGGCCTGAAATAATGCCAAAAGTAATGATGCATAAAACCCAGATCCCTCCCTGAAGAAGTGCAGTCTAAGTTTGGTTTCATCCTGTTGTCTTGGTCATGTTTATCTGTGTTGGAATAGCTAATTGCAAATGTCAAATTCTCAACAGAACATACAGAAATCAGAGAAGCAGGGAGCATTTATTTTCTGGATTTGAAAGATCCTGTTTTGGAGACTGTTCTGTGGTTAAAACCCTCTTCCCAAGGAGACCTATTATTTAGTAAGAAATGTAATCTCAAGAAAATAATGTAGTATACTTCACGTAAAATTAAATTCAAGAAATCTTCCTCTTCTTTCATTTTAATGATACTCAATAACTTGAAATATTGTTCACTTGGATTTTTCAATCTCTGCAAGCAAATTAATTTGAGCTTTCCAAGTGATTTTCTGTATTTTCCCCAGTGCCATCTGGTTGACATGACGAAGACAATACAGTATCTCTCTGCTTTTACAGCATACTTCAAGCAGTAAGCAACAATAAGCAGATATACTACCTGACAGATCATAGACCAATTTTTAAAAATACTTTATACTAGGGCTAAAGATGGGAATCTCTGTTATCTCTATGTCTCTTGCCAATCCAATTTAATCTTTCTGGGACAGAAATTTCTACACTTCATATGAAACCTTCTCTGCTCTATATTCGTGAGAAAAAACTACAAAACAGAAACGACATTACATGGCAGTTGTGACACACAGTAACTTCCAACTTTTCAAAGCTGAATCGAAATATTACTTTCTTTAAAGAGACAGTTGATCCAGATTAAAAAATTAACTGCTGATGAGTCTACCACACCTGCTGCCAAACTACTGGCTAATCACCTTGGCTGTAAAACTGCATGCACCTTGTTTTCAATTTGTTTTTTTCTACTCACAGACATGTAGCTCTTAAAGACCCATTAGATTAAAAACACTCAAATTACGTATTTTCTTCCTCTATAGACATGTGGGAATCATGTTACATATCAACGTTCTTTAGACTGATCTAACTGTGTCCTTAGTGGCACCATTCTTTTTAAAAAAGAAGTCACACAGGGAGATAATTTTTAACCACATATGCAGTCATCTCTACAGCCCTTCCAAAGATACAGCTTCTCCATGTCCAGTCCCTGTCCTTTTTGTGTTTTAAACCACTTCTACAGCATATAAACCATAATACATTGGATGCAATCAAACAAAGTGTGTTTTGCAAAGTTATTCAGATCTTTTTATCCTCATCTTTTACTATGAGCCAAAATTCACTTAACATCCCAAAGGTTGGTTTTATACTTCTCCCAGGACACTGGTAAAAGTATTTGCAAGAGCCCACTACAAATAAACACAGGTAAAGATGTTCCTAAGGCACAGCGTATTTTATCTGGACTTTACATATACAGAAGGTCTTGTACTAACCTTACTGCAGGAAGGCTTGTTGCTTTGAAAGCATACATAATGCAAAAGGGTAGAAAGGGGATTAACACAGGGTCCCTCAGGAGATTAGCTTCTTTTAAGAATGGTTCAGTAAATAAAGCAGAGAAAAATTCATGTGATTTGCCAGCAAATAAATGAAGTGTGCCTCAAGGCAGGTTTAATTTGCACAATGGAAATATTTAAATAACTAAGTATATATACACAAATGCACACTTTTATAATGAATAAACAAAGTATGCACATTTAAGCCAAAATCTTTCTTTCCCCATTTTTGTCTGATTCCATCATTTAGTTTAGCTAGAATAATCCTTTACCCTGCTTGTATTTAGGATTTGTAACAAAGGTTCCCACATTGTACATTTAGAAGAAAGGGTGTATCACAATGTTTCAAAGCAAAGACATGTCCACCTCCATAAACTCTACAGAACTAAATGCAGAAATCACATGCACTACTTTTATGAACTGGACTCTGCATTTCTTTACAGGTAACAGATATGGCATTACCTTGCCAATGCAGGAATGTGAGGTCACGTTGGCTTTCTTTTTAATTTGATTACAGAAAAATGGCAACTCTTAATTATAAGACCTTTCAATAGCTGAGAAAACACATGCACAGAACACAAACAAGAAACAGGCATGATGATGGTATCAGTGTGATAAACTGCAAGCTATGGTGATAAATTGGAGAGGCACCATAAATTGTGTTTAAGCACCTTTTGTTTACTTCATCTTCTGTTCAGTGCAGAGACTAATCCCGATATGCCCAAACAGCTGAATTTATCCACCACTAATATATGGCAGGCACTTCCAAATCTTTTTGAACAGAAGAGTTACTGGACAGCTTTCATCAGAGGGCAACCACTGCTCTAGAAAGATGGGGGATACATTACTAGACAGTATAAAATGAACCAGGACCCAAATTCACAACCACACTGCATCTTGTGAAATCCAAATACACGTAAAAACCTAACTAGTCTCAAGTACTGTTTCACATTGTGATTAAAATAAAGTAGAGAATTAGCTCTCCAGCCGGACTTCTTCAGTATATCAACTTCCTCCACAACCTTAGCTGGGCAGGTCTACTTTGTCCCAAATCCCTAGCCTTATTGTGCCTTTTCTTCCAGACTTGCATCTTTAGGCCTTAGTTCTGATGGAGGAAAGGAAATCAGTTCCATTAGATTAACCACTGTAGCACTGAGAAGAGTATATATAAAGCTTGGAAATCAACAAATTGCTAAGACTTATACAACTACACATATAGTTCTAGTGTGCAGGAACAGGCTTTGAAGTGTAAAGCTGGAAATGTAGCTGGCCACTTTGAGACCGTCTGTAAAATGTGTCTGGAGAATAGCCCAGATTAAAAGTTTGCAAAATGGCTCCATGCTACCTCTTTTTTAGTGCAGGGTGTGTGTCAGGGAAGAGGAAAGAGGAGAATAGCAGAAATGCGTTGCGCTGTGGTTGTCTTTCATGACTGTTGGATCAACCACTGGGTTCCAAGTAACTTGTCCTTCACAACAGAGATGTTCCTGGATGCATCAGCAATAACAAGTGCAAGATGGAGTTGAAAATACTTGATTTTTGTCTCTTTTCAGTAACCTGATTAAAACTAAATTATTTAGTTGATGTTTGGTATGTCCCCACTATCAAATTCTAAAGCAGTAAAAATTTAAAAAAATCTTAAACACCACCTCCTACTGAATCTCTGAAAAGTTCTGCTTACAGTCTATGGCTGCTTTTTCAAACACATTTAGTGAGTACCCCTTTTTATTGTACTGGATACCTTGCTTTTCATTTAGTGGTGCAATTAACATCACTTGGCTAAGAACCTTTCATGACTGCAAAGCTAAGGTGAGAAGTGATCAGAGGTGATAAAGTGAAATTTTAAACACTGGCAATGCTGGTGCTTCCTTTCAGAGCTCTAGAGGAAGATAATTAAGATTTTCAAAATGCTATACTTAAAGTTAACCACATGACTATACAGCTAATATTTAAATATCACTGGCCACAGTGTAAAAAGTTACTAGAGTCTAAAAGTTGTTCTCCACTCAGAAATTTTGAAAATCATACATTATCTTGGTCTTCATTAGGGACTTTGTAACCACATATTGTGTAATATCTTTTCAAAATTCTGGCCTATGATTGCTGGTTTACTATCCTAAAGAACTTAAAGGTTATGCAGACAACTGAGTCAGGCCACAAGACAATATGATTTGCTGTCCAGACAGATAAACTTTTTTTAAAAGTCGAGATTGGCTACCAGAATATGACACAGCTAAGGTAGAGTAGAAATAAAGAATTAAAATTCTCATTCAATTCTATCAACAGCAGTTGAATGAGGCTGATCTTTATGTTAGATTTTTTAGAGAGAAAATAATCTAAAAATCTCCAGAAATAAGTTCAGAATAAAAGTGAACCATGTGTCTTAAATAGTAAGTAACAGCAACCTAAGAATGAAGAGTGTATTGATAACCGAAATTAATAATAATGCTCTTCCCAGCTAAACCTTCACACTAAAACCAGTGAGATGTTCCAGCTGTAAATAAAAGGTGGAAAACAACAAGCATTCTTCAGAATTCACAGAGCCCAAATAAAGGTTAGAGTCATACCTGGAGTCTTGAAATTTCTCAGCTGAGATGGAGCGTCACAGATTTCTAAGATCCAGTCACCTGCTGCTTTCTCGCTCCAGCAGTGAGTAGTCATAAACTCCCAGTTTTTGAATCCTTCCATGGAATGATCAAATAGCCTAAAACAAACCATGACATTATTTCAAGGGAAACCTTTTTTTCCTGGGGAGCTAGGCCTCCAAGTGTGCAAACTCTTGAATAACATACTTATCAGTCAGTTCATTCATCTGTGCCTTTATTTGTGATGGATTTCTCACATGTATTTCAAGTACATTCAACAGTTTTTAGCTGTTTGATGGAAGAGAGTCTTCACATGTCACCTTTCTTTATAATGCAAGAGAATGGCAAGTGAATTAATTGCAAAAAATCGTAACTGCTAATATTATTTAAGAGTGGGTCTTGGGAGAACTGCATATAACACAGAATTCCATTGCTTTAACAGCATGCTGTAAATACAAACAACGTGTAAGACGGAAAATTTCAGTGACATTTATTTTTGGCTTTGGATTGGAATACTTAAAAGGGGTTTAAACCCCATAAAAACTATTAAGTGACTGAGACAATAGCGATTCAATACATGTCACTTCTCGTGAGAAAGTAAAATGTAACAGAGACATTATGCTCAATCAAGCAAGGTATCACACTCTACAAACACTTCACAGAATTCAGTCGGGGTAAATCTGAGAGACTAATTGGCATCTGATGGTTTCATCTAACCAACAATATTACCCTAATTTAATAACCTAGGTCATGGGTGAAGATGTTAGTATTTAGGCCTGGATTACCATAATTTCTAGTCTGGGGGGACCCATTTCAGACACTGCAATGTGATGCTGATCCCCTGTCAGAAGGGGAAGGAGGACCCTTCCTGGACAGAGATTAGACACAAGAGAATTTGCACTTGTATTCAGTGTTCACAGCGTGTTGCTTGGTACCCCAAAACTACTGATGAGAAGTGCACGCTAATCAGTACGGTTGCCTCCAATAAAATCACATTGCTCAACTTTTAAAAATACATATATAACTATACATTCACATAATGTATTTTTATATATTTGTGTATATATATACACACAGAGATATGCATACATTTCTATTTATGCATGCATGTATATACGTATGTATAATATTATCACTATTTTATTTTGGTCTTTTTGTGTGAAAATTCCAGTGGTAACAGCTATACTTAGATACTTTTAACAAAACAAGAATCTCTACAGTAGAAAATACAATAGATGAAAATGTTTTTCAATAACATAGAGAAAAATCTAGCATTAGACTACATAAATATTATATTTGAATTCATGTGAATCTGTTATTTTCTAAGCTAACATCAAGCTTCATTCTCAAAAGGTTGTGAAGTTCAGCAAGCATTCGGAAAACAGCATACTTGTCTAGGTACGTTTCTGGCAAAAAATGCCACACAGGATATGAATAAAATGCCATAGTTCTTGCAGCAAGCTTTGGCCAGTTAGAGGTATGGGATCAGGTACTGTGTGTCCACATTTATTGCAACAGAAACTGAAAGGACCTGCCTGCCTGGTGCACTTTACACGGTTCAGTCAAAAGCTGATTTTCATGCTAAGTCATTTCAAACTTATAGTCACAGAATCATAGAATATCCTGAGTTGGAAGGATCATCAAGTCCAACTCATGGCCCTGCACAGGACAGCTCCAACAATGACACCATGTGTCTTGAGAGTGTTGTCCAAACAATTCTTGAACTCCGTCAGGCTTGGTGCCATGACCCCAGGAAGCCTGTTTGAGTGCCCAACCAGCCACTAGATGAAGAACTTTTTCCTAATATGCAACCTAACTCCCCTGACACAACTTCATGCTATTCCCTCAGGTCACCAGAGAGGAGGTCGGTGCCTGTCCCTCCACTTCCCCTCATAAAGAAAATGTAACTGAAATGAAACTGAGGTCTCCTCTCAGTGTCCCTCAGGCTGAAGCGACCTCAGCCGCTCCATGTATGGCTTTGCCTTCAGACCCTTCACCATCTTTGCAGCTCTTCTTTGGACATTTTCTAATAGCTTTATAACTTTCTTACATTGTGGTGCCCAAAACTGCAGTCAACACTCGAGGTGGAAATACACCAGTGCAAAGCAGAGCAGAGCAGGACAATCCCCTCCCTTGCCCAGCTGGCGATGCTGGGCCTGATGCACCCCAGGACATCACTGGCCCTCCTGGCTGCCAGGGCACTGCTGACTCATGTTCAATTTGTCTTTCAAGCTACCTTCTTCCATTTTAAATGAATGCCTATAATAGTAATCTAATTTACTAGCACTTATACAATTAAATTTAAATAGATATTAGGCTTCATTTTCACGGATAACTGTGTGAGCTTTTCTTCTGATACAGTTCTGTGCCTCTGTGTATGTGCCTACATGTGTATATGTAGATATATTCTGGCAGCAGAATGGGCCTGTTTCATGTCACTGTTAAATCAGTTGTGCGAATACAGCAAATCTCACGAACACATGGTACGTACCATTTACTGAAAAGGTAGAAATTATTACATAGTCATTACCCAGAACTTGCATGCAAGCATGCAATTTAAGTCATGTAGAATATTTTCAAATGTTACTCAAATTGCTATACTGTTGTTTCCTGATAGCTAATGCATTACTTTCTAAACACCCTGTCAGTGCAACTAGGCAGCAATATTTCTCTTTACCATTGTGGCAGCTAAATTATATAGTATTATACAAGTACTGTGCAATTATAAATTTTATATTCACTGAGCTTCTATTCATATACATTAGAAAAATAAGTTGCTGTTTATTTTTACTGTAATTAGTCTAGTATTTTCCATAGTATTTTTTGTTGAAGTATGTTTGTCTTGTTTTTTAATTTTAAATTATTGTCAGATTTCCATTTTAATAATTCTTCTAAGTAATTTTGGATGGAAGAGACAAAAATCCCATATATTGTATTTATAAAAACACCTTTACCTAAAATATTCTGTGATTGGAACAGTGAGCTTCTATCCATGGAAATGGGGAAAACCTGGTAATATTATTTCAGAGAAAATTGACTAGCTTTTTAAATGCATACTTCTTTGGGAAAGATTTGAATTTTATAAAGTAAAGTCTAAATTGGAATCTTTGAATGTATGAACTGTGTTTCCACAAAAGATTCTACAAACAAGTCAAAAAGCTATAAATAGATCAAAAGAACAGTGAAAAACAAAGTAGAAAAATACTGACTCAGGCTCTCTGTGTATGCATTTTGAACATACACAATGGCACATGTACTTTGGCCTTGCTTGTTTATGCACTAAACTCTTTTATGCACTAAACCTTTACAGAGGGTCTTTTAAGGAGCATGCAGCCAGTGCAGAATTTAATTTTGTAATTTGTCAAAATTCATATCAAGGGCACACTTATCATACAGATTACCATGAATTAATAAATTATCAGTACATGGTCTGATGAATTGCTAGTTGACTCTTATAGATTATTATAGACTAAAACACTTACAGAAGAGTATTAGAATAATCTGGTAGTTTTATGACCATGATCATATACCTGTACTGATGAACATAGCATACTTTTAAAGACCAAAGTGATTAACAGCATTTGAATTTTAAAAACTTATTTGTTAACATAACCACAATAGAATGCCAGTTCTGTTACTCAGTTACTCAGGGGACCTTTCTTAGAAACAGAACACTCAAGATAGGGTGGACGTGACTGCATGATTGACTACATAATTAGAAGCTGCTGCTTACAATGAATAGCATTACATTTAAAAAAAAAAATTCTTCTGTTTCTGAGTTTTATGCCATATTCATCACATGCCATATGTATATCTATATAAGAATGTATGTTACACAGTGTAGAATAAAATATTTATTTCCTTAAATTCAAGAGTCTTGACCTCTTTCACTGCCACCACTTCATTCTAAAAATTGCATAACCTCTCTAAGATATAATTTAAAGCAGAAACATTAATCTGTAATGAAATTTTAGACCCAGAGGAAGGCAATCATCCACTTTCAAATAGCATTAAAACACCCAACAAACAAGTGTGTCAACTTTTTAGCAAAGAACCTTTACATTCCTAAATGCTTCAAATAATTTGTTTTCACTTTTAATTTCATGTGAGAAAAGGCAGTAAAGGTAGGGGATTTGTTTAGCAACACCAGCATCACTCATGATGAACAATAAAAAGTAAATACATAAAAGGAGCTTTTTTAAGATTATTGTTTTTTGCACCTGAGAAAGTGCTGCACCTGACTGCACCTGACTGACAGCCATGGTTGTATACTGAACTCACTGCATTAAGACCTGGAAACCTGGCACTGGCTAATGGCTGTGGCTGCAGTGGAGTAGCTGGCAAGAGATGGGTATTTTCTTCTCCTACAGCAGCAGTCTTTGTTATGATGTGCTCCAGCACACTAAATTGGCAGCCTGACAGACAAGAAGTCCTTGCCCACTAGTCTGCTTGGCCACAAGACTTCAAGTGTGCTTACGGTTTGAAGAGACTACACAGTGCCTTTCCAAGCTGTGTACCTGAAAATGCTTTGGTCAACTATTCTCCTTAAATCAGCTCTTCTCCACAGGGTCGGATCACCAGCTCACTGTGAGATGTCCCCTGAGAAACTGCAGACAGCTCAAACTGACTTAACCAAAGCTTCAGCCAGACCCTACAGCCCACTTGCACTGAAGTATTTGGAAAAAAAGAAATGGTCAGAGAACACACTAGGCATTTCAGAATCTTTCTTACCTATACGTGAAAGATCACTTCAAACTTTTGGATGTGGACCTAAAGAAGACATACTTAAAATATATGCATACACACCTTTTTCTTTTCATTTCCAGTTTACATCTGGTTATCACAGTTTTATGAAGTAATGGAGATCTATAAACTGTCATGAAAGGGTTGTCTGGAGTAAAATGAACAATAGTGTACAATGCCTGCCAGTCTGAAGTAGTGGATAGTAGAGCAATCACTGTCTTTAAATGTGGAGAGCATGACGCCAGGGACTACACATATCTGCATTAAATGATCCATCATTACTTGCAGACATGCCAGGCTGAGGAGCTCCACACACTCCTCTGGTCAGCCAGATGCTTGGTAGTGGGATATCTATTCATCAACCACCCCCAAAAGAAAAAAAAGGAAAACAAGAAAAAAAAAAAAAGATAGTCAACATGAACGAAATAAAACATAACAGGTATGAGTTGGGAGAAATAGTCTTGCAAGAACTGCTTCACCCTGTAGACACAGTACCAGCATTGAATTATTGTTTGTTCATTGTGGACTTAGTAAAACCACCTCAGAGACCTTATAGTTACTTGAACAGTGAGACTCAGCATGGCTCTATACTGGCCCTATACTTTTCATCATATTAGGATACATAAAATGTTGGTTTTGTTTCATAGTATGGTACAACATGTAAGCTGCAATAAAGATGTTTGCCTATATAGATTTCCTCTATTTCTGATTGCCAAGGTGTTTTGTGAAGCAAATAGTTAAGTAAGATTAGATAAGAATACTTTGGTTTTGGTCTAAAAGTTTCCTGCAGAGGTGGGCATTATTAAAATTTGCTGATTGTCTAGGGTTTCATGATAGGAAAAAGATGGTCATGAAAATACTTTCTTTTGTTACTGAACAGAAGTATTATTAATACCAGGGCCATATAAGCATATGAAGCTAGTGGCCTGGAAAGTTGCCACCATGTGGCTGAAATATTTCAGTTACGCAGTTGGAATGGCAACAGCTGCTTTAAATTTAAAGGGCAAGAATTAAATAAGCCATGACTTCAGTGGGAGACAAATGAGCCCTAAGTTTGCTTCTCCTACCCCCTTTGTATTTAGCTTCTCCTCCATAGCCTGACTGTACTGAATGTTTGTTAGACCTGACCTTGGTATGTCTCAAAAAACACTCAGAAAATCATGCTGCCACATCCACTGGCCAATTGTTTTTAAAAAGGGGATACTGTTCCCCTTTGGACTTAACTCTAGCCTCATCCTCACACCAGCCAATACTTTCACAGCCTTTATTTTCCTCTGCTGCAGGACATCCAACATAATCATGTTTAGTTCTTTCCAAACAACAAAGCAGATGTTCCCTGTAATGCAGATTTTGAAGAATGCATACAAGGCTCAGACCAGTGACACAGTAATCCACCAAATGCCTGCAAAGGAGTCAACATCTGACTAGCAAGTTTTCTTACTGAAGTCATTTTAGGAGATGCCAACATTAAGGCTAAAATATGCAGAAAAAAGGCCAGATATTGCCTTGAGGGACCTCCTTGTTGATGCAACAGAAATTACACACAATGACTTTTATTCCAGCATTGGTGGAGAAGTGCACATGTAAAATATACCTTTTGCACTTACAGACATTTTACCAGCAAACTTTTTCAAATTAAACCCAGATGAGAAACTGTAAGCAATGAGGTTTTCTCTGGGTTCAGTAAAAACAGCTGGCACTGCTGCGATTAATCCTGTACATTTGCATTAAGAAGCCTTGTATGTACATTTGCATTAAAAAGTCTTATATGTCTGAGAAAACCATCTCAGCCAGGTAGTAGCAATGTACAACAGCCTCTGGGACCTTTGCATAAAGAAAAAAATTCAGACTGTTTGCTGCCAATGTATCTCTGCATGCATGCTTAGACCTGAATGCATTTGTTAATCAATATTCATTAATATTGGTTTTTAATACTGTAAAAATCAAGCTCCTCATAGCTAATTTTTCACACTAGTGAATAACAACAATCCTATTTTACGATTTATTTTATAACATGATGCTAAAATATAGACATCAACAACACTCAGCATACTACTAATTTCAAGAAATTACTACCTCTAAGCTGCATGACTTCTTATAGCAAGACCAAATAAAACAAGCCTTGAAATACCATTTTGACAATACTGTATCCACACTCATAATTTACCCAAAGAAAGGACTTGTGAAGTCTCTAGGTATTTCAGACCTAGAATTTGCAATATACATTTATCCCTAATAATAGTAGTCCATAGTAGTTTCAGATCATGTGATGACAACTCAGTATATCTCTGAAGTTTGCATGGGAATAGAATTTCTGGTGTGACTCTGTGAGCTCTGTCAGGAATAATTTGTTTTCTGGGAAGTGGCAAAACATGAAAAGGCCTTTCAGGTTTCTTTGTTTTCTTTGATTTCAGGTTCTGTTTCTTTGATACTATCGGATAAGAAAGAGCTGAACATTCCCTTATTTTAATACATACATTTGCGTTCTCTCTCTCTACCACAGATACAGAAAGTATTTTATAAGGTGCAGGGGTTACAGAGAGACTGATAGAATTAAATTTTGTACCTATTCCACACACCAATCATCACCAGAGGTGAACTGTGAATACTGGAATGTATCTCCCACTTGCTGTGAGTCAGCTGCAACACATGAAAGCCTTGAGCCAGAAGTTAGCTGTAGTAAGACCACTGGGTTTACACAAGATTATTTTGTTTGGATATCTAGTTGGATGACTTTCAGCTTTTTTCATTTTGAACCAAGGAAGAACTGCTGCATGAAAATGCAAAAGATAACTAAGGAAGGATTTCTTCAAACAGAAAAACAAAAGCCTGTTACATAACTAATGTAGTTATGCAGAGAGAAGCCTGCCTCTCACTGGTTTAGAGGACAAATACTTGGTTCAGTGCAGTAGTGTAGCAGGGAGATACAGAGATATGTGTGCCTAGGTGCTTTATCAGCAAGCTATGACAGCACTCACAATGAAATACAGTTGATATTCTAGAGGACCCCAAAATTCCAGGACAACTTTCTTGCCATTTGATCAGTTTCTGTCTACAGTTTGAAGAGTATTTTCAGTGTAACTTTCCTTTTAAAGTAACATAAACACTAATGAAAATTGTGTTCACACTTCAATCAGAACCAAGTCCATTTGAGCTCCACCTGTCTCCAAAACAGATTCTTTGTTTCAAGATGAAATATAAGTCCTTTTACCACTGAGATACAAGAGGACACTTAAGTCTCCAGAGCTAGAAAATCAGCATTTCTGTCTGAGGAAGAATAAATTAAAAGCAGGCCACTCCCAATTCATTAAAAGCCCTGAAGAGTATGACTAGGCATATAAACTTTTGTGAAGACATGATGGCAGATGAGTTCTCACAACACAGGTTTGATACACGGCAGTTTTTTGCGGTTTCTGATAGATAACATCAGCTAACATAACTTTTCTGTGGGAGCCATGCTCTATACCTAGCAGAATGGCAGTCACCTAAATCAAGTCATCAAGGAAAAAACATTATCTAGCACACTATGGTCCGTTCAGGAAGAAGATTTCTAGCCAGTTGGAGATGTACAGAAGTATTTCTCACTGTAAATGTAACTTATTTGCACATTTGGAACTGGGGTAAAGTTCGGCAAGGTTTTTGATGTTTCTTAGTGCCTTAACCATCTCTGGTAGGAGGTGGTGTTCTTGGTCATGGATTTAGTGAGATTTACTTGGGAAAGACTGTCAGCGTTTTCTTCGGAAAAAATTTCTGCTAGGAGATTAGAGAAACAGAAACATCACTGAGAAGTCGTTCAGTTTGCTAATGATTCACTCCACTTACCAGGGACGTATATCGCACTAGTGTTGGAAATGATACATTGGATAAAGAGATACTTGTCTGAGCACAGTCAGAAGGAAAAAAAGACAATTTGATGCACTGTGACAGTTTCTCCAAAAACATAACACAGAGGTCACAGGATGAGGAAAAAGACTGATCTTACTAGTTGTTAAAATGGGCATACATGGAAAACCAGTATCCGTCACAATCTGTGGGATGAAGACGATGGCTAACTTTAAAAAATTTTAATTTGCAGTTTACAAATGAACCCATTAATTTCAAATGCTAGTACAAGTTCTCAGTGTTGTCCTACTCCGAGCCTTTCATGGATTGTGTGTATTACTTTGGAAAAAAGGATATGGAAATGGGTAACATCAGGAGCTTAAAGAAAATAGTAGTAAGGATACACTATTCTATCTGGTTTTCATTGCTATTGAAAAAAAAAAGGATAAGAAAGGAGAAAAATTAAAAATAAGTGGCAATACTATGTAGAAGCACTTCCATTCCTTATGAACACTGAGCCTGTTACTATTTCCTTCACATTTCCCAGCCATCAAACAACTGTTGAGCCACACAAGACTATCAGAATTGACTAACTTTTGTTTTGGAGTTCAACAGTTTTAACACTACTCTTCTAATGAGAGTTTATTGAGCTCATTTGCACTTCACTCTGCCCGTCTCTCAGAAAAAATAATTAACCCATGTCTTCTAGCAACTCTGCTGTAATGACTTTACTGTTCTTTGCTGACACTGACATCTCAATGCAGGCTCTACATGCCGACTGTGCTATGAAATTGTGTTGTCATACTATACCTGTTGGCCAAGAGCTGTGACCTAGTTCCCGAAGGAGATGTTAGGTAAATTGCCAAGTCTCCACGTCGAGGGTGAGTAATAGTGATGCGCACAACAACATGCTCCAAGTAGATCACATGGTGGTTAGGATTATCTGAACAGCCAGTGGCCTTGTAAATCGAACGGACAATGCTGTCAGGTCGTATTGTTCTATAACAGAAGCACAGCAAACAACATCAGCATTTCTTGGCTTTTTGTGTAAAATATACAATCACATCTTTTTTGCTTAGTAGAGAATGACAGTGTTGTACAACTGAGAAGTCAGTAGTCAACAACTGTTAGTTTTAACACGTACTTCCTAGCTGATAATACCACCACAGGGTAATTATTTTACTGCAGCTAAAGGCTAATGGCAACTGCCTGGTTTTCTGTTAAGCACGTACACAAGGTAAAATAGGAATAAGCCTTTGGGACAGAGCATTTCTGTGGATTAGTGGCCAGCTGAGAATTGCTGAGATTGTCATGGGATCACAGCTGGTTGCTAAACCGCAGGAAATGCCTGGCATAGCTAGTCCTTGCTTACGTAACAGCAAGTATTACATATTAACTGTACCAAAAGGCATCTGACTCAGCTGGTTTAAATTGGCATGACATCCTTGTAGACTATACCAGTTATGGATCAAGCCTGTCAAATATAATTATGAAACAATAATCTTAATGCTTTGGAAGTGTGCCTTATGATTCATTCTATCTCCATACCCATACAGTGCACAGGACAGAATTTTGCCCTTAAGACTGGTTCTATAGAGACCCTATCTTAGCAAGTGAAAAGCAGTTTAGTCTCAGCCTCTGAACTGGAGTCTCTCCTAAGACTATTGGAGAGAGACAATATCATACAGTATGTAAAGCATATTTGCTTGTTACATCCTGGACTGGTAAGTCCGTACTCTTATAAAAGTGACTGAAGTGCACTCAACTAAACATTCTTCTTTGGTGCATCATCTATATAAAAATCTATCATTTCCCAGTCTGGCCAGTTCTATCTTTTTGACCTTTGCCTTCTGGGGTGTTCTTTAAACAAGGGCTTTTTTACATGCACTACAGGGAACAATGTTACAGGCACGTGACCTAACATCTGTAAATGTGACAGAGATCCCTGATAATAGCTTTCAAAATGACATGTTACACACAATGCAAGGGAGGGCTAAATTATACCCAATTTCTTTCCATAAGTTTATGCCAGCAAGAGTTTTGGTAGCGGGTATTACTTGATTTGCCGATCCGTGTTCTCCACACACACATGCTGTGGAGGAACCGTTGTCCATTTTTCTGCTTCTGTCACCATTGCTTCAGCATCCATCAGTCCAAATCCATAAAGGTGGCTCACTGCAAGGTACAAACAGAATGGTAACAGGTTATAGCATAAACCCTTGGTTTTCATCATAGACTAATTCCACAGTGTCACATTCTAAGAGAAGCTACGTTTTTTCCACTTCCGTGCTTTCACTCAAAGACCAAAAAACTCATTACTAGGAACAATAATGACTATATCTAATTTGTTCACCAAATCTGTGCACTGCTTTTTACAGAAATGGCATGGGGAGCTACCTACATGGGCCTACTATGAGAACTGCAGAATGCCAGGGAGTAAAATTGACTGCCCTTTGTCCTCATTCCTTAATTTAGCTCAGCCCTCTTGTATGACATAATATTAAAAGATGTAATGAATGAGAGGAAGTTTATTTCTATTACTCAAATGCCAAACAGATGCACGTATATACACAGAAGGTAACTGAGACAATAAATTTAAGAAGGAACAGACTTTTTTGTAACTGTTGTATTCTTTAAACTTCCGTGAGTGTAAGCAGCATGTGGATGCTCCCTTGTTCCTATATACAGTATGGTTGCCACTGGCCAACCAACCAAGCAGATCCAACATCTCCCTAGAACTGTCTGCATGATGAAGGTGAAAACCACTTACTGAACAAGCTGTGTGTTTCTTATTGCTGTTCCATACAACATAGAAGCTTGCAAAATGATTTTTATGCATTAGAAGATCTGCTAGCTATGTTGTTTTATTGTGACATGTTGGTGCTCAATAAAGTTCTGGCAGCAGAAGGTGAAAGAAAAAAGCTTCCACAGTGAGGAGTTTAGATCGCAATTATTAGTAAATCAGTTTTGCTTGCTACCACAGATAATGCTACCAGGAAACCCACAGGAAAATGTAAGCGCTATTTTAAGCAGCAATGCAACAAAGCATGGTGTAAGTCCTTCCAACTGCACTTAGTAGAGGGTTTGTGAAAACAATCTCTATTCCTTGCCTAACCAAAATTCAAAGGACTATCTAGAAAAAAACCCCAACCTTATCAAACAAATGCAGTCCAATGCATAAAAAAAATCAGTGCTTAAGGATCTAATCTTCCAAACATGGTGGTATCTAATACTGTCTGAAACTGTCAGCTGAAAAGGATTCTTCAATGGAAAATACGGCAAGGTGCAATAAATGTGCAATGGACTGTTTTTCTTCCCACCTCTTTCCCCTTGAGCCCCAAACTGAAGCGCACACAGCATGGAAATGTTCCCTTGGAGACAACTACATGCAGCTCTTCTGCCAAATGAGGCAACCACTTTGTTACAAAATGAAACACAACTAAAATACATGAAAATAATTATATTCAGCCCTTCTTCAGCCTTCTGAATTCTCTTTTATGTATTCAAAAACCAAATGGATAGGGAAAGAGATGTTGTATTTTTACATGTGGGTGGAGGCAGACAGAAGGAAGATGAGGAATGCTTAGACAAAGAAACATTTTGCACTTTGTGAAGAAGATTCCGGTGATGAAAATGTCCTTAGTCTTAGACGTCAACTTGCAAACACTGCATATGATAATGAGCGCATATTTATCTGTGAAGACATTTGTCTGTTCTTACACTAAAATTTTAATTAATAATCCTTCTGTCTGCTCTGAAGATCAGTGGAATGAACAAGAGTTTTAATTCATGTGCACTGTAACTGTAGACAGTTACTCTGTATAGTACATTCAAACAGTGAGGGATTAAATTTTCATGAATGGAAATTTTTTTCTGCTAACCCACAGAAAATGCATTTTTAATTCCTGACAGTTAGCAACTTACATTGAATTAGAGCTCAAAATGTCCAGTTTCAATATGCTTGCGTTCAATCCAACTACCGAGCCAAAATTCTCCTCACCTTGCAATTTTTTAGCCAGAAATAAAGGCAGAAAAGCACATAATATTGCCACTACTGGTCAGTGACCTTCTGATGGAAACTTAAGTTACTTTTAAGCTATTTAAACCTAGAATTTTTTTTCTGTAGTATGTAGTTAAAAATGCAAATAAAATCTAGAGAGTGAACTTTCTATCCTTCCTACCCTAACACTTACTTGGAAGACAGAATTTAGGAGAAATTTTCATCCAGGAGAAAAAAATTACTACTCAAGGTTATGTGCTTTAGTTAATTGTCCGTGATTCAATGTTTAAACTCTCTTGCATGAGAGAAGTAGTGGGAGTGAGAAGTTCTGCACCTGATAGAGGTTATTTCACAGCTGAAACAGAAGTACATTTGTTCCTTGAAAGGACTTCCCATTGAAACAAAAACTCCCTGACAGGCAGGGGTACCCTTAAATCCTCCCATGTGAACAGCTGACATTTGTCTGTCCGAAACATTTGCACTTCAAAGCCCTTGATCTAGTGGGTTTGTTAGCAGCTGAAGGCACCAGCAGAGGCCCATAATTTTCAAAGACTAAATGATAGCAATTTAGGAACGAATCACAGAGCAAAACAAAGTAGTTGTGTCTTAGAGAAAAAAACAGATTTTGCTCTCTACTACTTTAAAATTGTGCCCCTTCATCTGTGTACGTCCTAGTACTCCTGTGAAATGTATGCCAAGGAGCCTCTCCCAAAGGTTAAAACTCCCTGAATGGTCTACATGGGGCTATACATGCCTTCTGGGAAACATCTTGAACTGCCACTGATTTGTATGCAAAAGGTTCTGAGTTGACTTTGCTAACCCAGATTAAAAGAAAAGAAGTATCTGAAAGGTAGCACTGACTGCAGAGTGAGATAAGCTAACTGCAAGTGCAAAATGCCTCCAGACCTTGCACCTACCCACTTATGTGCTCTACATTATCACTGCTGTGAATTGCTACTGGGCTCAGTTGTTGCTATGAATCATTAAGCATATCAGATGGAGTATTGGGATATTTTGTAAAAATATACTTCTCTTTCACAGACAAAATATAAATCTGAGGTTAGTACAATGCAAGTGGGTAGCTAAGGAGTAGACTGTTGCTCTTATTCAGCTGAAGGGTTGAAAAATGTAATCTCCTTGTGATCAAGGTGTTCATTGGTTGAACTGTCTTCAATTCTCTCTCCACTCAGTGAGCAATGCTAACTGATAATTTATATTTCTGCAAAATCACAGACAGAACTTTACAGATGCAGGGCATGTTTCAGAGAAGAACTTGCCTCCCACAACACAAAGTAAATACTGAGTTTTACCTGATCTCTTTAATAGTCTTATCATTAAAGAAAATAACATTTCTCAGGGCTAAAGTCCATTTATTTATCCCTGATGCAATTCCTTCATTCGTGCACCATGAAAACAAGGCCTTCTGACATGCTGGAGAGACTTCCCCAGCTCTTTCATAATCTCTTTTTGTCTGAAATTGCTATAATAACTTTCTCATTTACTTATGCAAAGCTACCCCCAAACCTAAAGGCGGAATGTATATCCCATTCGACTTGACTACCAGAAATATGAATGGCTGGTGCTGATAAATCATAACACAGAATCATGCAGACTTCAGAAAAACTGGGCCCAGACACTGAAAACACAACACTTCCAGTGTAGCTAAACTTGATTTGTTAGGCTGAAGTTTCATCGACTGTCATCAAAATGTCTCATTAGAAACTCATCAGTAGATGCTAAGCCTGCGTTGTTATTTTGCTCATCTGACAAAAGAATTGCATAACATTTTCTCCCTACTATATTTTTGGCCTTTTATATACAGTATTTTATGTACTGTGAAAGCAGCATTTGAAATATAAATATTTTGTATACACATATCAAATACAAAGTCATAAGGAGAGAAATAGGAATAATTTCAGTTTGTCAAATGAGGAAAATGCAGCTTCCTTAACTAGATTAATCTGTTTCATATGTAAACTATTATGACCGGTTTGCTTATGCCACTTATAGGATCTTGATCCAAAATGAGATTAACAGAATAGGAGTCTAAAATGCCCTTTAATACTGCGGTTTTCTTACATGCTGCTTAGAAACGAAACATCCAGAACAAGTAAGACTCTTGAGTTACTGTCATCCCATAAATACCTTAAACTGACCCGCACCAATCTTTTACATTTGACATTTAAATTGCAAATAGAAAGAACTAATTCTATAACGCTTTAACAATTCCATATTGCTTTTCTGTCATTTGCTTAGCATATAGAAATGTTTCAACCAGGAAAAACAACTGCCTAATGAAAATTAAGGGACAAAAAGGGGAGAAATATTATGATGGCATGGCTTCAACTATTTTGTTTTGTCGTGTCATAGTGAAGAGAACATTGATCTTAAATAATAATTCATCCTGTTTCAGCCATATTCCTATTTCTTGTCAACCTATGACCAGTAATCTGTGATAACCGAGTGTGATTTCTGAAACACGTAACTGCTTTACAAGTCAGTAACACAAATGTGCAAGAACATGCTTTTTCATTCTTGTTTTTAAAATCAACTCTCTCATGGTTTTCAAACTAAGACATTATTTGTATTTTTGTATTTTACACGGAACAATCCCTCAATTTTTGTACTTAAAAACGAAGCAAACAGCAAACTAAGTCGTTCCTTCCCACAGAATTCCCTGAAATCCAAGAAGTTTTAAAGACTCAGTAGGGATGATGGAAGATTGAGTTCCTACACGTACCACCACACTAGAGAAGGTTGTGAAAAACAGAAAGTTGCCCAATAGATTTGTCTTAAAAGTGGCAGCTACAAAGATACACAAGTAAAATCTGAAGGGCCTCTATATCCTAGAATCGTAGAAGCACAGAATTATTTGCATTGGAAGGGACCCTTAAAGCTCATCTAGTCTGACCTCTCTGCTATGAGCAAGGATACCTTCCACTACAGCAGGCTGCTGAAAGCCCTGTCTAACCTGGCCTTGAGCACTTCCAGGGACGAGGCATCCACAGCTTCTCTAGGCAACCTGTTACAGTGCCTCACTATCCCAATCCAGAACCACAGAACTAACCACAGAATGTCAAGGAGTTAGAAAGCACCTTAAAGATCAACCAGTACCAATCCCCATTGCCACAGGCAGGGACATCTCCCACTAGACCAGGTTGCTCAAGGCCTTATACAACCTGGTTTTGAACACTGTCAGTGTTGAACATGCACAACTTCCCTGGGTAACCTGTTCCTATGTCTCACCACCTTCACAGTAAAGAATTTCTTCCTAATACCTAATTTAAATTTCCCTTCTTTCACTTTGCATCTGTTACTCCTTGTCCTATCACTACAGTTCTGATGGAAGAGTCCCTCTATGGCTTCCCTATAGGCCCCCTTCAGATACTGCAAGGTTGCTATGAGGTTTCCACACAACCTTCTCTTCTCTGGGCTGAACAGCCCCAACTTTCTCAGCCTGTCTTCGTAGGGAAGGTGCTCCAATCCTCTTACCAACTTATTGTCCCTCCTCTGGACTAGCTCCAGCAGTTCCATGTCCTTCTTATGTTGGGGACACCAGAACTGTACACAGCACTCCAGGTAGAATCTCACAAGAGCAGAGTAGAAGTGAAGAATCACCTCCTTTGACCTGCTGGCCACGCTCCTTTGGATGCAGCCCAGGATTGGTTTGGCTTTCTGAGCTGTGAGCATGCACTGCTGGATCCTGTTGAGATTTTCATCAAACATCACCCCCAAGTATTTCTCCACAGGGCTGCTCTCAAACATTTCTCTGCCCAACCTGTGAGTGCATCTCAGATTGCCACAACCCAGGTGGTGAGACCTTGCACTTTGCTTTGTTGAACTCCACGAGGTTTGCACCAGCCCACCTGTCAAAGATCCTCTGGATGGAATCCCTTCCCTCCAGTGTGTTGACTGCACCACACAGCTTGGTGCTGTCAGCAAATTCAGTGAGGGTGCACTTGATTCCACTGTCCATGACACCGACAAAGATGTTGAAGAGTATCGGCCCCAGTACTGAACCTGAGGGACACCACTCATCACTGGTCTCCATGTAGACATGAACTGTTGACCACCACTCTTTGCGTGTGGCCATTTAGCTAGTTCTTCACCCACCAAGTGGTCTCCATCAATAAATCCACGTCTCTCCAATTTGAAGACCAGGATTTTGTGTGGGACAGCGTCAAACACTTTGCACAAATCCAGATAGATGATGTCAGTTGCTCTGCCCCATCCACCAACACTGTAGCTCCACGACAGAAGGCCACCAAATTTGTCAGACATGATTTCCCATTTGTAAAGCCATGTCGGCTGCTACCAAGCACCCCATATAAAAACGTCCTTCATCATGTCCAGTCTAAATCTATCCTCATTAAATTTAAAATTACTGCCCCATGTATTGTTATTACATATCTTGGTTAAAAGTCTCTTTCCATCTTTTTTCTAAGCACCCTTTACATATTGAAAGGCTGCACTAAGGTCTCACTGAGCCTTCTCTTCTTCACGTTGAACAATCCCAGCTCTCCCTGCCCTTCTTCATAGGAGAGGTGCTCCACGCTTTTGACCATTTGCATAGTCAGAAAGATGCTAATAGAATACTTAAAAAATTGCTTTTATTGAGCTTCTAGTTGTGTCTATGTCAATTTCTGATTTTTGCATGAATGCAAATAATTTATTCAGTAACATACTAACCATGGCTTTACCTGACAATAGATTTGACAAAAAAAGAAGAGGCCTCCAGATTTTACATTTTTTCTTTCTGCCAAAAAGCTTCTATTAATTGATAAAACAAAATATAGACTGTCCAAAGAAACACTAGCAGGATAGCTAGTAGAAGCTAAACCTCCAGTAGCCAGTGTACCTTTTCGAATAGCTTGTATGGATTTCTGACTGCATCGGGTGACTGCATCACCTGCTATGGGACTTTGCAGTCATTTGAAAAATAGCCCTAGAACACACCATCTTAAAACATTAAGAAATTAAATCCAAGATTTCATTTGCATTCATATCTTGGAAGTTTTAATCTATTTTGGGAATTTGAAATTCACGTGGTTATTAAGTAGACATTGGTTGATAACATGGACTAGAAGTGAACTTTCGGGCTATCAGAGCCAGGCTCTACTGGTAGTGGCAGCATGTACCACCCAAACAGCCCTGCTCTCCTAAGAGTTAGCAGCTGCTGGGCAGAGGCGCTTAGTCTTGGCATTCAGCCGGTCCGTAGTCAACAGTGAGTATCCGAGTGTACCAGCCACAGTCATAACAAGTTCTCCCACGCTCACAGTTCCTGATTTACTTCTCAGAGCTTGTTCAGGAATGAGTTCACCAGGTTAATGCAGTCCCCAGAACACACGGTGTTCACACACCAGATTCAACACACATCTACTGTGCCCTGAATATGTGGGTATGTAACCCAGAGTCAGAGAAAATACAAGTGAAAACCTCTTGCGGAAAACCTCAGCAGAGAGACCAGGAAGACTGCCTTTGAAGGAGCAGAGTTGTGATAGAAACAGAAAACCTGGCTACTGCTGACTGGTGATTGCCATGAAAATTCTGCAGCACGATTCTAAGACTTCTCTGCAGCAGCATTTGGCTGTACATCATAAAACCTCTACTGAAGACATTAATTTATATTGCTTGAAACAAGACAGCTTAAGTGAATGGAATAAATCTGAGGATTACGTGCATTTAGAAGGGAGAAAAAATGTTTGCTGAAATAAAGTTGGCTAAGGAGCATCTACAGTAATAGAATTATAACTTTTTAACTAGTAGTAGTCTTTTTAAACTGGATTTCTTTATTTTCTTTTAAATTTTTTTTCAATTATCATTTTTAGAAAAAGCACAAAGATCCACTGGAAAACATGGTGTTTTGCAAGTTTTCTGTAAACAACAAAAGATACTTTGTGATTGCACTGTGGAACACCTTGTAAAAATGTACTCATCTCTATTAGGAGCGAATTCACTCTTGGAGGTAAATTTAGGATTCCTTGCTAGCTTAAAAGTGAACAAATGTAACTTCATTCTATCAAACAATAAAACACCTTTTGGTGAGAGTGTCTGTGCTAGGCTTCATCTCAGAACAGATGATGACAGGTGAGTCAAAGGCACTGTAAGTGGAAATTCTGACAGATTGTTAGTAGGAGACACAAAGACAGCATTTCTGTGCTGTCAAATGTATCAGACACATGACATCTTTCTTACTCTGTCCCACACCGAGGGTCTGTGTGTTCTGAAATGCTGAAGCTCCAGCAGGATATTTATACTCAAACTAATTCCTGACTGAGTGTACAGCTGCAGCAGATTTTGGCAGAGAAAGGATATACAAACATGCAGTAAATCAGAAAAGAGTGTTTTGCAAACTATTGAATAATAATGACGTTGATTTTTAGAACTAAAACTATACCTTATCCCAAACCAGAGAAATTATGAACTAAGCTGACTTCATAGTATCCCTGTAGAGCTATGTAGTAGATGCTGATCAGTAACCTGATGCAAAAGTTAAACAGTAAGCCCAGTCTACAGAGATAGCTGGCCAGTAATGTCAGTAGTAGACCTTGTGGATGAAGTTCTGCATCATCTGACTTAAAAGTGAATCCTCAAAAGCTGATTTTTCTGGAAGTAAAAAGGAATACTGTTATTAATAATTTCAGGCATATAACTGAGCTGAGCTGTCCTATGTAGGCCCTTATCTTTCCCTATTATTACAAGAACGTCTACATCCTGACAGGATATCTTAAGTGCTTAAAAAACTACGTTGTAGATGATGCTTGCTAACTGGCCTGAATCCTAGTTCCACTAAAGGGGACACACTCTGATAATAAAACTATTACCAATTTTGTAACTACTGAAAGGCATTTTAGCAATGCAACAGCAGTGAAAAGCTTTGGTGTTCATAAAGACAAGTTCTTGTTTTTTTAAAAAGACAGAACTACCCTGTCTGAAAGATGTTCACCATTGCTATGGATGTAAACAAGAATGGCTAGATCTTTGCCTATAACATTCTCACAAGTGTACAGCATTGATAATTAGCATATAAAGAGGTCATGAAAATGCATGGAACTTTCAAGGATTTTTCTTTTTAAATTCAGTGTTCAGTGTCTATACTTAAAGCCTTGTGCTTTGGAGAATTGTATCAATTTATCATTAATTTTTAAAATTCATTGATCCTGGCTCTTCTTTCTTAATACTGCAAAATAGAAATGTACATTTCACAGTAAGTTGCAGACTCCTACGATTATGAGTCCACAGGGGAAGACTTTAAAACCTCCACTTCCTCCCTGCACCCCAGTCTTTTGCAGAGTTTCATAAAGGTCTGAGTTGGGCTTGTTAAAAGGAAATAATGTCAAAGGTTATCTCTCTCATGGTGTGCATCCTGTTGTGCTGTCGGTCCAATTGGCAATGTTTGGAACACTAGGGAGCTGCAGAGCACAGCAATTGTGCATAGCTTTATACCTAAGACAGATGGCCATGAAGCTCTCTCAGTTGTTGAGATGAGGCACTAATTTAAATTCTTTGTCTGCTATACTGATCATGGTTTGGTGACAATTCTGAGTGCTATTAAAGTAGAACTTTAAAGCCTAACTTTGCCTTTTGCCTGTTGCTACTCCTGCTTAAGAGTCATTTAATTTACATTTTAAAACATGTGGAAGTTTGACCCCAGGATAGTAACCAAGTGTAAGACAAAATCATGACGGATGTCAATCCATTTTCCTTTATGTATCCTGACACAGACTTGAACTTTTTGCTTAAACTGTTTTACATTTGCAGCTTCATTCCTTGCTTTTCAGAAACAGCAGAAAACAGTGTTGCAGACCTAACAAGTAAATGAGAAGCTTTGATAACAAAGAATTTGAGACTGGGAAAAGTAATGACGACTGCCTGGCTTCTCTGAAAGATTCCTTCTCCTACTTTGCACATCTCCACTTCTGGAACTATACAAATTCCTGACCTTTTAAGTCTTTCAACTGGAAGCTACATTGTCTGTAACTTCAGTTTTGTCAAGGAGAAAAAAAATTCAATAACCACAATCTAGGCCTCATAGTTCAATATATTTTCCAGCTCCCTTCCCCAAATCCCAAAGAGATAATTCAGTTCTCACTCAAGACTATCAGAGCTCAAGGATCCGGCAATTTTTTGGGTTTAACATATCAAACACTGAAAAATTCCTAATGCAATTTTAATATTAAGTTAAAGAAAACTTTATTTATAGACAGGAACTGAACTGCTGCATGCAGGAAGAAAGCAAGAGTCACCTAGAAAGGCTGCAGTGAGCATCCAGTAAAAACCTAGTAATTTTAAACTTGCTGCTAAAACATGCATGTTTTTATTCCACTTTTCCTCAGCTATCTTAATTGCCAAATCTCACCACAGATATTTTCTTTAGCTACAGCAAGGATTTGAGTACAAAGCACTTATAAAGGATATTGACCTTGTGACTCATGTGGTATTTAAACATGGATAAGATTCTTGAAGATACACACCTTTCCAATCATACATGTTCTATCAGTGCTGGGGGAGACACTTCCAGCCACTGTTAGACTAGCTAGTAATTCTGGCTCGCTTATTTCTCTCTTTTCTTGATGCTAAACTAAACCCTCCCCTTACTTCAAACAACTTCCAATCAGGGTCTTTAAAGCAAAAAGTTCAGATTAACCTACCAGTTCAGCTAATAGAAGACTAACGCCTATGTATGTGAGGTCAACATCTCTCTCAGACTTTCCATTCACCAATCTGTTGAAGATGGTCATGTCTACATGGTTAGATTGCCTTTTCCAAGAATATATTTGGTGTTCCATAACTCTTGCTGTCTGTTGCCTACTTAGAATCACAGAATCTAGGTTGGAAAAAATCCTTAGGATCAAGTCAAACCACTAATCTTACACTGCCAAGTCAACTACTAAACCATGACCTCAAACGCCAGATCTATACATCTTTTAAACACTTCCAGGGATGGTGATTCCACCACTTGCCTAGGCAGTCTTGCCAATGCTTGACAACCCTTTCAGAGAAGAAATTTTCCCTAATATCCAACCTAGAACTCTCCTGTCACAACTCCTCTTGTACTTGGCTTGTAACTTGGGAGAAGTAACCAACTCCCCCACCTTGCTACTACCTCCTTTCAGGTAATTGTAGCGAAAGATAAGGTCCCTGAGCCTCCTTATCTCTAAGCTAAACAATTCCAGCTCACTCAGCAGCTCCTCATCAGACTCAACAGCTCCATCGCCCTTTTCTGGACATACTCCAACACATCAATGTCTGTCTTGTGAGGGCTCCAAAACTGAACACAAGACTCAAGATGCAGCCTCACCAGTGCCGAGTACAAAGGGACAATCACTGCCCTGGTCCTTCTAGCCACACTATTCCTGATCCAAACCAGGATGCCATTGGCCTTCTTGGCCACGTGAGCAACTACTGGCTCATGCTCAGCCTCTGTTGGCCAGCACCCCAAGTTTTTTTATGTCACACAGCTTCCCAGCCACTCTTCCCCCATCCTGTAGTGCTGCACAGGGTTGTTGTGACCGCAGTGCAGGACCCAGAACATTGCCTGGTAGCACTTCACAAATCGGCTCATCGATCCAACCTGTCCAGATCCCTCTGCAAAGCCTTCCTTCCCTCCAGCTGATCAACACTCCCATCCAACTTGGTGCTATCTGCAAACTGAATGACGGTGCACTTGAACTCCTCCAGGTTATTGATAAAGGTATTAAACAGAAATGGCCCCAGTACTCAGCCCTTGGGAATACCAGTAGTTGCCAGTCACCAGCTGAATTTAACTCAGTTTCCCACCATTCTCTGGCCTTGGACATCCAGCCATTTTTTAACCCAGCAAACTGGGTTAACCCAGCAAACTGCACCTGTCTGAGTCATGAGCAGACAGTTTCTCCACGAGTATGCTGTGGGAAACATGTCAGAAGTTGTTCTGTATGTTCACATGATGGTATGTTCAAGATGATCCGGTCGGTGACCTTCCTTAGCACAGAGGTCAGACTGAGAGGTCTGTAGTTCCCCAGATCCTTCTCCTGACCCTTCTTGTGGATGGGCATCTCATTTGTAACTTCCAGTCAACTGGGACCTCTCTGGTTAACCAGGACTGCTGGTAAATGATGGAAAGTGGTGAGGTCTTGCATCAGTTCCCTTAGCACCCTTGTGTGGATCCCAATTGACCACGCAGACTTGTGTGTGTCTAAGTGGTGTGGCAGGTCACTGACCGCACCCCCTTGGATTATGGGAGTTTCATTCTTTTTCCTGTCTTCCTGTCTTCCAGTTCACGGGGCTGTATACCCAGAGAACAATGGGTCTTGTTATTCAAGACTGAGGCAAAAAAGGTATTAACTACCTCATACTTTTCCTCATCCTTTGTCATGATCTTTCCCCCTGCATCCAATAAAGGATGGAGACTACCCTTAACCTTCCTTTTGTTGTCAATGTTTTTATAGAAACATTTTTAATTGCCTTTTATTGCAGGAGCTAAATTGAGTTCTAGCTGGGCTTTGGCCCTTCCAATTTTCTCACTGCATAACCTCATGACATCCTTGTACTTCTCCTGAGTATCCTGCCAGTAGTTTCCCAAAGATGATAAGCTCTCTTTTTTCTCCTGAGTCAAAGTTTCCTGTTCAGTCAGGCAGGTCTTCTTCCCTTAATATGTCAAGCACAAAAAATCACTAGCCTAGCTTGCATAGGATATGGTCTTCCTCACTCCTACAAAGACCAAAGCAACTTCATGTGTTTGGTGTCTGATTGACAACTAAACAAAGTTGAGATATTACAATAGCCAAACTCGAAGCTCCAGTTTCTCTTGCTCCATCCACTGTGTGTACTAGCATTAGGGGTGGATAGGAGTTGATATTGGCTTCCACTGGTATGTGAAAATATCAGGATGTATCTGTAAGACTGGAAGGTTTTTTGATAGATGAACAACTTTGATTGTTTGACTATTTACAAGTGTTGCTATTTTTCAAAAGTCTTTATACCAGCTTCTGAAAATGTTTGTAAAATGTAATTTCAAATTTATTTACATTTTAAAGTTATTGAAAACATGCAGTAGGGTGTTTATGAATAGTTTATTGGTCTTCTCTGAAATGTATACATTGTTGTTAACGTTTTCTTGCTTATTTCTGAATTTGTGCCTGCCTACTGCCTTCCACAATTTAAATCTGTCCAGTCTAGGTCTCCTAAATAGGAGCCTAGACAGACTCATCTCTTTCTCACTCCCGGACTGCTAATGTTCTGCTCACAACTAAAATAATCACCAGTTTTATTAAATACTGTAATTAAGCAATTATATTAAAAGGCTATAAAATATTAAGTGAACAACTCTTTTCAGTGGTCACTTTTCAGTGGAAGCAGCAGACACTTTGGCTGACATAAAGGGATGTGACATAACTCTGAAATGCCACTCCTTGGCAATTGTGGCAACTTGGTTTCTGTAGGAAAAATATCTCCTTTGGCCCTAGGAATGGCCTGAAATTACAAAAAGTGGCTGGAGTTTTGATTTCATTTTATCTTATTTTTCAGTAGCATTTAATTTACTCTCCTGAAGTGCTTTTGTCTATGATTTAGAGCCAGGAAGAGTGAAGCACGTTCTCTAAAAATTTCCCTGCAAATCAGTAGTATTCCTCCTATGGATGGTTTGTTTCTCCAAAGACAGTATTTGACAGTGTATAAAGCTTCACTTACAGACCAAGAAATGTTCATGTGGTTTGATCACTGTTCTTAAAACTGCAGTGTTTCATTCTGTATCTTTCAACTCAGAGACAAGTAAGCATTAACACAGTTTCCATTTTATGAATGCACTTGCACAGCCTGTTGTTGACTAAACAGATGACAAAACAAGGATTTGCATCCAGTCTGCCACAGCAGAAACAGAACAACAGTTTTGATATCTTCACAAAAACAGATTATCTCAAGTATTTTTTCCATAAAATCAGCTAATTAACTGCTTTAATTATTAAAAACCACCTCTATTGACAAATTATATGTACAACGGACTAACAAGAAAATATCCTAAAATAGTATTCAAGTCTTTCTTTTTGAGGCTACAAAATAACAAGATACATGAGAAAAGATACATGCTGTCTGACAAGAAAAGAATAAAAAACCTCCCCATCAACTAAAAATTCTTGCTCATTCCTGAGTTAATTCTAATGACATGCATTTAATGAGTGCTGTTTACTTGCCAGAAAATTAAACAAATAACAAGTACTGCTTTAGCAAATCACTAGCTGGTGTAAGTGTTTTTCATGAATTAATCTTTCTTTGTATAAATGTAAGACAGTAAAAAAAGGAGAGCTTGAAACCAGTAATAACATCTGTGAGCTCCTTCTGTGTGTTCTGCAATGGCAAAACACTGCCAGGGACTATGGTAAGGGAGAGGGTTGCCATGCAGACCAGCAAAACAGCCCTCTGAAATGGCATGCTGACCCACTTTCAACTACCAGCTCTTGCTGACCCTTTGTTCAGTGAACAGTTTTTTCATGCTTTTGCTGTTTTTCACCCTTTCAGTTCTCATTTCTAAAGGGGCAAGCCTGTCTTTATTCTCGTTTTCCTCTTTCTCCACTACTATGCATTGAAGGAAGGTAGATTGTTCCTTGTGACTGTGGGCTTTAGACGATTTTAAAAAATAATCTCCCACCCTTCCCTACTTAAGAACATGCTGTGGAAGAAACATAGATTTGTTATTAACAAAACCGTTTTACAATTCCTTAAGGAACTCAGACTGATCGGAGTAGTTCATCTATGAAAACTCATACTTTAACTGTTACTCTTGGTGATGGTGAAGGATAATAGTGTAATATTATACTAAATATCGCCACATGCAATAAAAAAACCTGTTTCAGTCTTGCCAGCAGCGGTGTGCAAATCCCCTTTCGAATTCAGGTTCGGATGTTGTGATTTAATCTAAATCTTTTGCTTCACCTTCTTCCAAAACCAACAGAAGTTTAAAGAGAGCTATATTTTTATTAGAACCATGTGCTCGGCCTAAGTTGCCAAAATAATTTAGCTAAAACTAGTGCTTTTATTTGGGTTAAGGTTGATTCCTGAGCTGTACAGAGGTCAATGCATTTAGCTTGTCTTCATCTTTTTCAATTTCACCATAGAGTCTACAGCAGAGTTCTGCCAGCTCAAGTTTTTCTTGAATCCGAGTTACCCAGCTGAGCTTATCTAAGCTCGTGACTTTCCACAAGTGAAGAAGAAACCATTTCTCATCCCTTTTCCTTACTATATATATGCTACAATGCATAGAAAAACGTGTGTCTCCAAGGATTCAGAATACGCAGACTCCAGCAGTTCAACAGTGCAAGTCCTGCTGCCAATGCTGCTATTGCTGGTGTGTTAGTGTGACCTGTCTTTTGATAATGAGTCAGCTGCTGTGAAATGTCTCACAGGGTGTTTGCCTCTCTTGGACAACAAGTGGAAAAACACAAAAATATAGAATTTTGGAAGTAAATTATTTTTTAAAAAAAACCCACTGCTTTACACTACTTGAAAAGGGTTCCTTGACTTTCATGTAGCTTCAATAAACTGATGATACAGACATAACCTCCTGACAAAACTTTTTAAATCCTGGGAGATGTTTCACAATAACAAATACTGTAACATTATTGCAATTAAGAAAGTATCTATTTATTACTATTTATGTATTTTCTGTGTGGGCATGAACTTGTAAATGATACTAAACCAGGCCCTCGAACATCAGAAGCTTCACTTAATTAGGGGGTTCAAATCAAAGATTCATTTCTAAATATATCCTCTGTAGTTAGAGACTGGTTTGGATCCAAAAATGAAAAGGTTTCCTTTGGTTTGGTTTCTACTCCATTGCAGCAAAAATGTCATCGGTCAGAATTATATATTAAAGATTCTCTATGGCAGCAGTGCCTTGAGCCAAAATAGATTAAATACAGGTTTCAGTTTTAAAGTGAAATCAGGGTAAAGATTTGATGACTCTCGTATATTACATTTTTCTCTCAGGAGATCCTGGCACAAAGCAGATCAAATCACATCTTACAAGAAGTATTTCAGTCTTGGGTGGAATTATTATAAAAAGAGAACCAGAAATAAGCCAGTCCAGGGTTTTGTTTAGATGTAATACAACTGAAAGCAGTAAGAATATAGTGAATGGGAATCAGAAGACAATCTGTGTTGAAATAAAACATTGTATGGGTTCAAGGTTCTGTTTTAACCCATCCTTAAAATACATATCCTATTTAATGGCAAGCGTTTACCTCTGCTGGCATTACAAAAGTGAAAAAATATTTTAAAGATTCAGCTTTTATCAAATTTACAAGAGTGTACAAAATTTTAGAAATCTATGTGACAGGTCACTGAATAATATGGTTATCTCTCCCATTAAAAGTCATGACAGCTCAAGATTCAGTTTTATCCTAGATCTGACAAAAATCTTACATATAAATAATGCAGGGTTTATCACATAAAAAAGAAATTTGAAAATACTGTTGCGTCATTTTAAATCAAAATTGTCAATAATTCTGAGTGGGAATGTGGTTGGAATTCAGAAATTGCTGCATCTTCAACTCTACACTACTTTATCAGAATACTAGCTATAAAAAGAAAAATTAAACACCAGTAATTTACTTAGTTTTCTGGCAGCAGTGCATGATATGGGACAGAAAATGACTAAGAAGATCTGGCCAATGTGTTTTGTAGCTGTCAGTTTTGTGGTTTAGTCATTCTAAAAGGTTTTCCTTGTATAAGAGAAGATAAATCCCTCCAGATTGAGAATGAAAGGTCTCCAAACTATGCATAGCATAGGGTAAAAAAAAAAATCAATTAATAGGTTGCTTGTAATGCCAAAGAAGAAAGAAAGCTCTCACCCTTATAACCAGCTGCATTGGTTTTCCAGTCATTAGCATTCAGATGTCCTGCACGTGAAGTCCTGACAATAATGTGCTGTATGTCTCTCCAGGTCAGAAATGGACTATGAAACAGGGGAAAGACAAAGTCACAGATCAGACATATTTTACCAGGATGTAGGGATACAAGGTCATGTAAGCTGAAAAATACCCAAAGCAAAACAACTCTCATTTATCTTCTCGACCCTCTTTTGCTCCACTCAAAAGAACATGTTCCAATTTTACAAAAAAACTATATGAAATTATTTATACAACTGTGAGGTCTGCCATAAGCAGATTGTAACAATGTATGATAATATTCTATTATATGAAACTTAAGGGAAGATGAATGAATACATTTCACACAGAGGCAATTTTTATGACCACCAACTACTGTATCTTAATCAGTGCAAGGTAGAAGAAATCAAACTTCTGGCTTGATGAAAAGCTTTTCTAAATCTCGCTAACTGCTAGCTCAAGCTGAAAGTTCCTATAGACTTTCAGTTCCTATAGAAGCTATTCCAGATGCCTCTGTTGTTATTAATTCGTATACTACCCCTGGTCTAGGAATTCACTGATACTCTGAGTAATTTTCAAGAAGGCCAAGCAGTCAGCACTGAATTTGGATAGTTGGGTAGTTGCAAAACAAGGGCCTGATTGCACAGATGTATATTCCTTTAAGGGATTCCTAATAACCTGTCCACCCAGATGGTGAAAGAAGATGCTGTTTGTATCTTCACTATGACATTAATACACATTTATTCTAGGACTAAGGAAAACCTTCAGGGACTGCAGTTTTTCTGTTTCTTCTATATCTACAACAAGGAGACTTTCTTTTTTTGGAAGACAATCTAATGGTGCCATCATTTGGCTATTTTTTTCTTTCTCCTTCCAATTTTTCAGTTTTTCTATTATCTGCAAGAAGATTAATATTATTATCTTTAAAAATGTAGTTTAGTAGAGGGAATGATAAGCTGAGACACTAAACAATGAAGAAGAAAAAGGTGCTGTGGTACAGAACACCAGTCACTAAGTGTCATTCTCAGAGCATCATTATCTGCCCCTATTGCACACACTGACACAACTTCCCTCAGTTGAAGACATACCAGAATGTAGTTTATCAGACCCAGAAATAGCTGTCTACACTGCCATGACTATATAGTCATTGAAAACCTGGGAAATCTTGGTTCTTAAACCAGGTTCTTAACACATTTAAATAGTCTCTTATATTTAATGAGAATGGATACCTTCTGTCTCTGAGCATTTTCTAAAACATTAATATGCCCAGAAGTACTTTTCTTTTTTTCTTACAATGCAATTTCTCACACTAGACTGTTGGGATAAACTGACAGCAATTGTTTATCCAGCTGAGCTGGTAAAAATTACTGAAAAAAAGATTTTAAAAAAAGTCACGGAATGTAAGGCACATTAAGGGTTTGCAAGATAGGGTATGCTTGTATAGTCACGCAACATGCTATAGCTTTTTTAACATAACATTTGCCTGTACAACATCATTTTAACCAATTTCTGGCTCTGCTTTATGACATTCAGTTTATATTTATTCAGTGTCTCCACAGTTTCTGCAATACATCCTAATCTTCTCATGACTCAATATTGGAAAGCTTTGCCATAGAATCTACAGCCATAGAATCATAGAATGGTCTGGGTTGGAAGGGGCCTTTAAAGGTCATATAGCCCTAGTTCCCAGCAATCAGTAGGGACATCTTCAACTAGATCAGGTTGTTCAGAACCCTGTCTGAACTGACCTTGAATGTTTCCAGGCATGGGACACCCACCACCTTTGTGAGGAACCTGTTTCAGTGTTTTACCATCCTCATTGTAAAAGGAAAAAAAAAAAATCTATCTTTTGTGTTGTGTTCATATTGGTTTATAGGATAAAATCCACACAAGTTGTGGTAGGACATTATAGACGTATTACTTTAGATGAACAGTGGGCTAGGCAGCCATACATCCACCAGCGACCATGTTCTGGTGTACCTGTGCCAAATCTGCAGGGCACACAGCAGTTAAGATTGCAGAGCCTACAGAGTGTTGCATTTTTCCCAGAGATAAAAAAATCATAAATGCCAAAAATCAGACAAACAGTGGCCTAACTGCAGGCTGATAATGATGAAAGTGGGAGGAGCAAACCCCTGAGAGAAAGATATCTGAATTACATCTTTTATTATTTCTTCTCTAAAAGAATAGTGAAATAAGACTGTCCAAAAGACAGGGAACACAGTCTGCTCAATAATAGCATGGAAGAAACAGCAACAAAACCTTAGGTTAGCTGCCACTTTTAGAATCAGCTTGACTGTGCAGGTGGAGAAGGCTTACATTGTCTTAGGTTAATGCAGGAAGCTATGATTAGTATGGTACCCAGGCCACTGATCTGACCTATTCCACATTTCAAAAGGCTGACTACAGAGACGCTGCAATCCAGTGAAACTGTACCTCTTCCACCTTCCTCATTTTCCTCCCGCAAGGAACTGACAGAAAAAAGCAGATGGGATCCCTGCTCTCAAGGTGAACAGGTGGCAGCACCTCTAAGAGTAACTTCAGAGACCAGCCTCTAAAAGCTGATTCTGGGAAACACTTGGAGAGAAGAAATGACAGGGGATAGAGCTGCCAAACTCTTGAGTCTCAGCTGAGAAAATGCCAACTGAGACTTTTGAAAAGTTTATACGAGTTAAAGGCATTGCCCTGGCACCAGAACCACAGATATCCACTCATTTCTTTGCTCCAAAGCACAGACACAGAAAAACCCAATGAAAAGGTTAAAAATCACCATAATCAAACATTATTTGTTTTTAACCTAGTCTGAGTTTAAGAAATATCTGAGTGGAATTTTCTTAAAACCTTTTTAAAGCAAGTTAAATGGAAGATTTCAACCTATATGATTATTCTTCGGCAAATTTATATGTAACTGAAAACAGGACCTTAAAATGGGAACCAAACTACTTCCAGGTCAATGTCAACATAATAACTGAAATTTCATAAGTGGTATAGGTGGTTAAAACTGAAGAGAAGCACAGGTTCTAAGTTAAGCATTTATTAATGGTTATGTTTTTCAAATACTTCAATATTAAGAGCAAACTGCTCCAAAAATGCAAAGATTCAGAAAGAGATTTCTAACTCACATACTCTAGCATTCCCTTCTATAACAGGCAACCCATCAATGGAGCAAAGACCTAGCTAAAGCTGGTGTGCTTATAAATAATAACACTCCTCTTGCACCCGAAGTCTTAGAGGTCACTTGACAGCACTTCCTCAGTTCACCTCAGCTGTCTCATCACTTTTAACCTCTGATTATATTTATGACAAAGCCCTCATAACTTTGATGATACAGAAACATCTGTATCCAAAATTATACCTTGTCAGACAGTACACTGTTCTTCTCCTTTCTGTTAGAAAATTAATCATAATGGGAAGTATGCAAGTATCTGTTCAGTTGCCAGAAATACAAAGTATCTACCTCTGACACTACCAACCTCTTACAATGTGAACAACAGTTTCCTTTTATCTCATTGATTACACTTGGTGGTACTGCCTTTTAGAAGAATGTGGTGCATTGGCACTTTTCTGAATGGATAACTAGTATCAGAATTCACTGAAATTCATTATTTCTTGCCAGCACTACCTTGTTCTAGCCTTGGTTTCATGTTGCAAAAGACAAATGCAGGAATGACATCAACCTCTTGGAGCAAGTCCAGAGGAGGGCCACCAAAATGATTAGAGGGATGAAGCAACTCCCCTATGAGGAAAAGCCACTCTCTGAAAGAGAGTAGATTTAGATTAGATCTTTAGTGGGAGAGTGGTAAAGCAATGGAGCAGGTTGCCCGGAGAAGCTGTGGGTGACCCATCTCTTGGAAGTGTTCAGGGTCAGGCTAGATGGAGCTCTGAGCAACCTGGTCTAGTGAAAGATGTCTCTCCACGTGGCAGGGGATTTGTAACTAGATGATCTTTAAGGTCCCTTTCAACCCAAGTCATTCTATGGTTCTCTGATTCCGTATCATTCACGTGAAGAGATTATTGGAAGAAAAGAGACTCTCTCCAGTGCTATACCACTGAGTATACCACACAGTACAAAGATAGCAGACTAATACTTCCATTTTGACTGCTGCTTCTTACTCATGAAACTGTAGTTTATATACCATGTGTTGGAAAATATGCATTGGCTTACAGGCAGGAACATGCAGTTCAATTGGGGATGTATAATGTATTCTTCTGTCAGCAACATAAGGCGTTTTTTTAAACTTGGCTTCTTCAAAGGAACATGGCACAATGGTCTCTAGAACAAATATGGGGCTACTGTCTCTCCTGACTCTGATTCACACAAATCCCAAATTCAAACTATTCATCAGTGAGATAAGGTATTTGTCTATCAACAGTAGATGGTACTATGCAATGCAAATAGTTTACTTTTAGTAAGAGAATTGCTGCCTCTCTGGGCTAAATTGATTATACCTATTTTCTTGTTTACAATTAGTAAAATTTGACATTATGTAATAACTAAGAAGTGCAATACGCAAGTAAGTATTTATTCATAAAGCCTGATCAAGGTACTAGATATAGTGGGAAACATCAACTGGGTACAACTGGGAAACAGTTAACTCCCTGAATACTATTAGAAAACTGCAGACTGTGAAAATTAAGAGATGTCTTAAGTGTGATAGGTGTTGCATATCTACAACTCTGCATTGCACTCTCAGGGGTTCCAAGCAGACAGTCTGAAATTCAGTCACAACTCTTTCATTCCCGAAGGAAAACATGCCACTTTGATGCTTAAATATCAGATTGAAAATTAAAAAAAAAAAAAGCGGTCAAATTATATCATAACACCATCCCCATACAATTTGTTACCAGGATTTTAGAAGCAGTTGGAAGAAACAGCTGAGTGGAGGGTTCAAGTCAGCATGCAGGTAAGAGATCCTCCATCAGCAATTTGACAATACCACTGCATAGGGCTTTTCAAAGAAAGAAAGTGGCATGTTGCAGTGTAAATCTGTCTTGCTCTTTGGTTGAAGGTATCTTTGCGTGTGAGTTGAAGCAACCTTTTAGCTGTTCTAACTCACATCCAGACCATATCAGTGCTCTGTTCAACTCCTGATGTCTCCCAGGAACAGAATTTGGCTACTGGGGAAAACCAACCTCCATAAGCTTGAAACCCTTCCACAGAATAAATTTTTGTGCTTTCCAGCACAAACTGGAATGAGACTATACATTATTACAAACATACTCAAGAAGTGTTCAGGACTAAGTCCTCCAATTTTTAAGCAGCTTGCTGCACGAAGAATGTAATTAACTTTGCAAAACCCCCTTCCAACTTGTCTTTTCAAAAATCTCATATAAACACTGTCATTAGCAGAGGTAATAATAGGGAATCTAAGGAAGAATCTATGAAAACACAAACGCTGTTTGAACGCAAACTAGTTCCAGTAAGCAGTAACACTAAGCCACAACATCATGAGTCCCTTATATCCCATTTTAAAAGTACTGCAGAAAATACTTTGATGGCTTCAAAACATCTTTTTGCATACTTTAATTCCTAACATTTAGTTAGGGACCTACATTGGCAAGTACCGCAGGTGAAAAATACAACCTGAAATTTCAAATTACATAAATTCAAATTCAGAAACTGCATAAAATAATCTGAACAGATTCCATACAAACAAACCCCAGATGGTAAAATTTAATATATTACAATATGAGTTCCCTGTAATATTAAAGCTGTACTTCATAATCTGTAATATCACAAGACCAAAGATTTCTCCAAAATCTGGAGAAAAAAACCAGCATGCAAAACCAGGAAGTATTTTTATCCCTGGTTTCTCTCTTCTTTTTTACTTCTTTACTCTTTTTTTTCTATTTTATTTAACAACTGTGATCAGCAGCAGCAGATTTTAAGTACATATAGGAGAGAATAGTTAGTGAATGGAATACAAATCAATAAAACCACATTTATGATATTATTAATATAATTCCTTTGGATCTATTCAATATACAGGCTAAGATCTAGAAACAAAACCCTCCCTATAATGAAATGGAACAGAATCTGAAAGGAGGCAAAATCAACACATTTTCACTCTGAAACTCTTGTTAAAACCATGCAACAGAGTACTACAAATATGAAAGAGTTTCTAAGATTTTTTGTCACTGGCACATTTTGTCTCCATCACCACATATTAAGTTTTAATACAGTCCTGTCTTTATGTCTGTTATAGCAACCATATAGTTGGAAAAAAAATGCTAGTCCATAAGCACTAACTTTCCACACTGGCAGAGTCACCAAAGGTCACAGAGAAAAAAGGGTACGTTTCTCAGTGTGTTTTAATATGTCACAATCAGAAATAGCTTGGTTGTAGGTCTTGTGTCCTCTAAGTTTTTTGACACTTTCAACTAAAATTAAAAAAAATCAATTACAACCAATTTCAACTCATTAAGAAATAGTAAGAAAAACTTCCAGCAAAATTAAATGTACACACATGCAATCTTATCTGCATTTGCAGATTGTTTGGAATGAATTTGAGGATTTAATAAATGAGATTAAGAAGAGATTTAAAAGACCCACAATAGCATTATATTAACTTTTCAAAATACCTTTGTTTCTAATGACTGCATTAAGAAAATCTAATTATGACACAAGTGCTGCTCCACTTACGATTATGTCATGTCTTCAATTACAAACTCTTATTCTCATGATTATAACTCAACAGCAGAAAATATTCTGTGTTGAATATCAGGTCAAGGCATCTTCAAAAAAGCAATATGGAAGATGGAAACATAATTCTACTGTTATGAACTACATTCAATTTTAAATTACCATTGTATGCGAATTTTTTACTTCCTTCAAAGTAACTGGTTGACCCCAGAGGAAACTAGTTTTAGTCAGAATTTAATAAAATCAATCTCCTAGCACTTAGAAACTTTGATTTTGAGTATGATTTAGGGTGGAGCATTCCATTTTAAACCTGCAAATATCCAACAGAGTACAAAGCAATGCAAAAGGTTTTGAAATACAGCTTTACCTGAAAATCTCCCATATTTCTGCTGCTCCGTGAAGCACATTAAAGATACATATTAGGCATAAAGAACAACATCATGCAGTTGAGAAAACGCTTGTAAGACAGAAAATTTTCTGAGCTAAAGTTAAAAGGACTATGGAGCTACACTATTCATGGTTTTTAGAGCTGAGGAACTTGACCCATGTTTAAAAATTGACTTGTGTCAGCATGCAGAAGTTGAGAATTTTTATTTTTCATACTGTATTAAGTTATGTTCAGGTTAATCCAATACCTCTCAAATCCTCTTTCAAGGTTCAAGAAGAGACATTTCTAAGAGGAGCCTGATGAATAAAGGAGGTGACCTACCTGTACTCTGCAGAGTACAGTAGATTTGGCAGCCTTGTGAATGTACTGTAAGACATTTTGAGGCTGCTATACACCATTTAATGGAAACCACCTATGCTCAACATTGTTTCAAGTTACTTCAACACTGAGTACACTGTGAGCACCTCCACAGTGTCAGCTTTCCTGGATGTGAGATAAGCATGGAGATCTTTCCTACCCTTGATTCACCTGAAGGTTACTGTGAATTATCATAAAGTTTCCAAAGCACTTTGTGATGTCTGTATAAAGTTGTTGGATGAATGAGAAATATCTTCCTACATGCTTAATTTTTTTTTTTCAGAGTATAACTCAGATCTTACTTTGCTTCCAGTGCCAGGGCAATGATGCCTGCAGCCATAGGTGCAGAGGCTGAGGTTCCAGTATGGCTGTCTGTGCAGCGCTGCCTCAGGTCTGTAGTGATCTGGAAGAAATTGAGAAAACACAGCTTCAGAAATCAGAGCACATTTCATTTGCTTGAATGAGTCACATGTATGTGGGGGGTATTTTCTTCTTTCATTGCAAGGAAAGGAAAAAAAGGTTGTTTGAATACATGATGTTAGATGTTCTGAACCTGGAGTCATTTGTGAACTTAAGAGAGTGTTCTCTGTATTGCTCCATGGCACGATCAACAAAGACACTTTTAAACTAGAAATACATGCAGACGGGTTTGAAACTGCACAGCTAGAACTCTGCCCTTCTATTTGGATTTACAGAGCAGTTTCCCTCCAAGAATCTCAAAGTGCTTTACAAACAGGAAGGAACTAAATCTTACAGTGTTCCCTATATACGGATTGCTTATACTAATTTTAGAGACTGTAAAGAGGTATGGAGAGGTTGATTAGGTTGCCTGAAGTCACACTGGAAATATGTGACAGGAGAGAATACAGTTGGGCTCATGCTAAGTATCATGTTTAATCCTTTGTTCACTCCTTATGCAATAAATCACATGAAATTAAGCAGTAATTCCTTGAAAAATCCTGATGGAATCACAAATCTGACCCAGCCATCACCAGCCAATTAGATATCTGCAGTTTTAAATTCTTACATTTGATGTATAGATAATTATATGTTGCCATGTATTTTTGCATATAATCTAAATGGATGTATAAGCTGTAATGCGCAATAACAACTAGGGGCACAATCTTCTACTCAGTGTCAGGATGTTTTATCTAATAATGAATTTTAGGCAGATGCTTTTCATAAAACAGGAAATCACACACAAAAATGCATTTATTCTAAATCCTGTTACTTTCAGTCAATGCTAATCTAAAGTGATTCTACTCTATGCTTATCTTTCTGAAGAAGTGGTTCCTATCAAGAGCAAGGCAGTTGAGACAAGATGTCTCTACTACCTAGCAGAAGGTCAAGCAAAACCCATGCAGATTTTAGAACAGTCATTTGAAGACAGCAGTCTACTGGAATGGAAACCTCCATAAAGGTGAATGATCTGTGATGCCAAACCTTTTTCCCAGAATTTCAGTCACTGCAAGATATAAAATATCTGCCTGAGGGGCAGATGAGAAGTTGCTTACCTAACTTCTTATCTAAGCACATGGAATTACTGTGTTCTAATTCACCAGTATCATACTTCATTTACAACACAGATTGCACAAAGACGGGAGAAGGAGCAGATCAGAGGATCAAAAAAATTCACAAAAAAGCACAGGTATGTAAAAATGCCTGTCTAGCTTTGAAACCCCAAGATACGTGAAATATGATCCAAAAAATCAGCTGCATCTCACCTGAACAGAATATAAACAAATGCAAGAAGGAGGTACATGTTTCACACTTGATGTTAGCCATATTCAGTAGTATACATATTATTTGTATAAGACTGCTGAAAACTCTTACAACACATAAGCATATGCAAGTTAACAGAAAAGATTTCTGACAGAAAAGGAGCTAACAGCACCAAGAAAATGTTGAAATCAAGTAGGGAGCAAGTGAAACTATATGAAAGCTTCTAGTAATTGAAAAAGAAAGATGTAAGCATTTACAATGTCAGATCCTTAAATCAGTGAACTCACCAGAGGTGAGATTTCTTGGTTAATGAAGTCTAGAAAGAACTTTTTTCCCCCCTATTATTTAATATTCTTCATAAATGCACACCTTGTTAAATAATTTCTTTCATCTGTCATCAGATAGAAGTTGGAACCCCATAAATACAATGTTTGTGTAATTTCCTTCTCTCTTGCCCTCTTGCCTATTAACTGTCTATTCATCTAGATCATGAAAATGAATGGTGTTGGGAAAAGGTTTATGCATGGAAATGTCATAAATGCTGTGACAATATTAAGAGATGAAACTGCAGCAGGAACAGCCGTAACACTGCATTGCCTATATGCGCAAATTCAAGTAGTGATTTTGCAGGTGGGATTAACATGTCCAAGTACTAGACAATGACATGCACTCAAACAGAGACAAAGGAGATTCAGGTATCCCATTTGGAAAATACTAGTCAGTGCTGTGGCGAGGACCAGAAGGAAGGACAGGAAAAAGAGGGTGAAAAAGGGATTAATACATGCTTGTGTCTTTCATATCCTGGTACCTTGTGCCCTGCATAAAGGTGGTGCAGCAGGTGCTTTGCTCAGAGGACCAAAGGGTAACAAAGCCTACAGAAACTCAGTTAGGAAAAAGTGATCCAAAAGTAGGCCTTCCCTAAGGGACAGCCTCTATCAATACAGTGAAATACACACTGAATTGTTTTACCTTTATTTCTCATCCTCTGGAACAGCATCCTTCAAGAATGATTCTACTGTCCTGTAGCTACAGATATCAAGCACAATAAGCCATGACATCTCTTTATTTGGCAACACTGTCCCTCATGTTCAAGGTGAATGCTGTGGTGGCAATCTGAACTACAGACTCTTATGTCTCTTTCAGCAGGTATTTCAGCTGAAAATGTGTTGCAAAAGCTTTGTAAGTGTAAATCCCATTTGAGCTATTTCAACAGAAAGTTATTGACAGGAGCCGAGATGTTTAAGTGTAAATTATCTCCAAAATTGGAATCGTGCTTTTCAGCACTATGGACTCACTGTCAGAGAACTGTTGCATTCACCCCAAGAAAAAAGGGTACACAACCACCAAGAGGTGAGCAAATTTCAAGAAGAAAAATGGTGCCCTAAATTCCTGAACAACATGAGAACAACATCATTAATCACAATAAAAGGATGTGGTGTTTGATAGAACCATGAAGCTGACACTAGTGTATATTAGTGGTCATTCATTAGCCTGGGGAGAAAGAGAAATTTTTAAATCTTTTTTTGAGTTTAATATTGTGTGCATGCTTCAAATAGCTTTGTAACAACTGCTATCTGTGAAAATGCTGATCCAACTGCCCAAGAAGAGTCCATGTAATATTTCTAGGGCCATGAGTTATAACAGCTTATGAATCAGCTGAATCAACTAGGTTTGATTAAAGACAATGACAATGCTTCTGGTACTCGTCTAGTTTAATCAACATTAAATTAGCAATCTCAGACAGACACCCTGATGAAAGGCAGACAAAAATTATACAAATCACTGCAGTGCACTGTAATACCTCCCATATGCAGTAGTACAAAGCTTTCAGAAAAACTAGGCATTAATTAAAAGAAAAAATCTAGACACACTAACGGTTTTATAGAAGCAACTTGCTCTGAAGAACTAAGGAGATGCCATTTCTGTACAGTCATTATTAAGGTTGCATCATCAATCTTTCCATAGTTTCTCTGACTGGAAGTTAATGAATAAAGTAAAATATGGGGCTTCTCTTAGCAGAGAACATGGTCACGCATTCTCTCCCAAGCCTCTGCATTTCTTGCGGTTTCATATTTCATTACATGAGTTTTCTGAACTGATTGTTTTTTACCTTCTGTATATAGTTCTTCAAGACACATTGATTTCTATTAATCTGTGTCTCTAGAAGTGAAAAGGATTTAACAAAAATCTACTGTACATTCTACAAACCTTGTGTATCTGTATGTACCCAGAATTGAAGGTGCTACATAGTATCCTTTGTGTATCTTGTGCATATCTTGATAACCCGAGTGAGTTTCTCAATGAGAGCAGGCTTTTGTGTTTTAAGAACTGTTAGGAGATGGGGTTGAGGTTTTTTGTTGTTTCAGTTTTAAATTCTGCTTAGAGTAGAAGTATTGACAAGGGTGAAGAGAATCAGCAGATGAACTAGTGTTTATCAGAAGGCAAGAAAACAGATGAAACATTAAGCAAACAGGTTATTTTCAGGAGTTAAGTCATATAATAGGCTTATAAATTGTATCTGTGAGGAACTTTCTTCTGTAAAATCCTTAGTGCTTTAGAAAATAATTCTAAAAAGAAATTAAAAGGAAATGCATTTGTGCAATATTTTTGATAAGTGAAAGAACTATATAGATAACTATATTAGGTGGTGCTTAACCTATCCGAGCTGCATCATCTGGAGGGGGGAAGCTATCTCTAAGCATTGTGCTATGGTATTCAAAGTAGTAGAGTAGAGAATAAAAAGAAAAAATACCTTGACAACTGTATATTATTAGCCAATACTTTTGCACTCACTGAGTTAGGACAGATAACATCTATAAAGAAGTATAATTTTAGTCGACACCTACTGCTGATTTGCCTCTGTCCCACAGTGTGAGTTTCTATGTCTATACCTATGCCAGCACTTTGCAGCTGCACTTGAAAGCACTTAAGAGTAGTTCTAGTTCTTTTCTATAAAAGTCTACGTAAAAGGCATACATCTATCTGCATCTTCGGCATGTTTGCATGCTTTGGGCATTTTGACATATCCAAAATGTGGTAACTTGGTTCATAAGAAGCTAATTGTTACTGCAATAAAATTCAGTACAGCTTAAGTCAAGCACACATGATGTACCTTTCCTGAACAACACGTAACTCTTGCAGGATGTTGTGTTTAACTGTCAGTTTAAAATATTTCAAGTTGTCATTGTATAAGACAAGAAAACCCCTCCAGACGATTATGTTATATCTTATATTTGTAACAAGCAATTATAAAAAATGAGTAGTAATGAAAATAGAGGGAAAAAAAGGTTTTGTGTGGTTATAAAAGTGTGTGTGATTCTATTACTCCATATTGAAATCAAATAATTTTTGTAAGAATTTTTAGTCTACACAATGTGTTCCTAAAGTGTGGTTACTGTTTGTTCATTTACCTGATAATATATTCTGAACATTAGATAGAAAAACAGAGAAGAAAACAAAACAAAAAAAAAAGGAAGACATTCAACTAAAGAATTGCAAAGAAAAATAGGAAGGAACTGTGGAACATGATACTATAGAACTGCAACCATTCACTGCTCCTCAGTCTTGGAGAGGTATTTGTGTACTATAACACAGCTGAATCTTACGTGATACTGAAGTTTGTACTGAGTTACATGAAAAAAAAATTGAGTTAATTTGATTTTGATTGTAAATCCTACACCAGGTCACTCCTCCCAGGTTTAGTGCTGTGATATTTTTATTTCCTATTTTGAATATAGGAGTCTCACTCCAACAAACAAAATCACCATATGCTCTGATCAAATATTGTTACTCTTCAAATTTTGGCATAGAGTTGAGCCCTGCATAGTTTGTATACTGCACATAAATTTGTATGCATAATAGAATTTGGGTCATTTAAATTTAATAATAATCTTTCTATTTGTCTTCTATTGTTACTTTTCCCTTTAAACTTGCTGCAAGTTCTCAGATTTTTGTGGAAAGATATGAAAATAGCCTCTGACTTAAAAGGACCATCAATTTAAACAAAAGTGTGAGATATGATGCATGAAAAGGATATGTGTTACAACAATGAAAACAAACACATATTGTTATTCTAGACTCTTCTAGCACTTTAGAGCAGTTTAAAGAACTTTGTATTTGAAATTTTTAGTTCTGTCCTGAGTTCAGTTCTTGTTTCACGTAAGACTTCTTTCCAAGGCAAATGAGGTTACTCTATCTCCTGCACACTGTTTTGCTTCATCACTGGCAGTGTCTGGAGGGTGAATGGCTTTAAATACCAAGTGCCAGTAGTAAAACACAGATAAGTTATGTGCCTCAAAAGTCAGTGGATCACCTAGATCCTTGAAAATCCTTGAGAATCTTGGCACAAATTTTTACAGTTTGATTTTCAAGCATTTGAGATCAGTGACACAGCACACGCAACTGCAAGGTTGCTTTGTACAAGAGTAGTCAAGGATAAATTACATTCTGGTAAACAAACAGTCAACAGACTTGGGTTAGTTCTTATAGCTCCTCAGCAGACTTAGGAGGAGAACCCCAGTCACATCTGCTCACCTTATTAGTCTCACTTAAACATGAAGAAGTTAGTGAAAGTCTTTTAAAGGACAGTGAAGGGAATTTAATCAAAGAAGTGAGGACTCCTAGGAGATACAGTAATTCTGTTTATTATTATTATTTATCAAGGAGAACTAGAAACACGTCAGGAAGAGAGCGAGAAGGTTTCAGCGAAGAGAAGCAAGTAAAGAACAGAAAAATTACTGGAATGAAGAAGGCTCTCAGAACAAGTTTAAAACAAAAATTGGATCATCTGCAAATAAGAAAGAATCCAAGAAGGGATGGCTAGCATCCCAGAATCCTGAAAGACAAGGCAGACAGTTTCAAAAAAACATAGAGGCAAATATTTTTAACTCTTCATTGACACCAAGACAGGCATCTGCTAAGGATCAGAAAGAACGTAATGCTACATGAGTCCTTAAGAAAACATACAGGAGAAAAAACCTCTCCAAATCCTTCAATTTTCTGATCAAGAACAAAGTAAGTTCTGTAAGCAAACACTAGAATAAATAAGCAGGGAAGAGGACAAGATTAACAAACCTCATTAACCTGAATACAAAGATTAAAAGGGTTAAAAGGAGTAGAATGTTGAATAATGGAAAGTATACTGAATGCATTCATTTTGCAAAAGCATACAGAATGTACAAACACTAATGGTATCAACAGATTATCAAACAGAAATAAAACAATTTGTTGTTTTCCAGTGAAGATGGGAACATTAGGAAAAATGGATGCTGACTGCTTAGAATGAGATGAGGAACAATACAGGAAAGATGAGCACTGAGCTTGATTTTCATTACAATATATTTCCAGAATAGGCAGCAATATGAGTATTAACTGACTGTCACTGAATGTAAAAAAAGAATAATGTTGGATCAAAATAAATCTGAGAAAATAGAGAGGTATCTAGGTAAACTTCTAATATCATGTGTGTAAAATGGGAAAACTATTGATAACTGGATTCAAAACAAATGGAAGATATTAGTATAAATGATTTCTCTTTCTCTCCATCCCCCCAAAGCCACTGTGCAAAACACAAACACAAATACATAAAAAAATGATTAAAACCCATACTATTTTCCTGTCATAGGATTCTCCGCTGCTGTATGTTGTAGCTAGCGTGGATGCACATTCTTCCAAATACCACGGCTTCTTCCCACTTTCAGCTGTGCTGCTTATGGAGATAGTGTAGATGCTATTGGTGTAGCCATCACAGGAGCAGTGGTCCCGGCTTCTCCCACCATTTCCAGATGCCCAAACAAAGACAGAACCTAAGCCTCTTCGTCCCTGTTTGGAAACAGTACAAAAGATTTGATTAAGAGTTCTTTTCTCCCTCAACTGCTTAATAGCCAGGTCTTTTCCCCCAAAACGACATCTCACAAAGAAAAGAAAATAAAAGAACAACTTCCCGGATGAGAGTCTGAAATGAGAACAGGATTTAGCAGAGCTCAGAATCAGACATTAGAAAAATTGAGAAAATGAGTGGTATGGACACAGCTTTAGAAACAACTTTTACACAATGTCTGTTTGCTGATCTGCATCTATGTTATCCAGAAGTACCAAGAAAGTGGTGCTGAAAACTCAGATGAAGGAGTAAAATATCATACTGTGTTGCAAAAAAAGGACAATAAATACAATGCTTGAAACAAAACCTCTTCATAATGCATGATACTTTTTATTTATTAGGGTGCTCTCAGCTGTTCCTTCTGGGGTTGCCTGCTGGCACTAAGCATTTTTTGGGTAATATTATATACTGTGAATCAAAGCATTGCTTTTTCACACACACTAGAGATCACAGAATCACAGAATACCCGAGGTGGGAAGGGACCTCAGGTCACCTAATCCAACCTATCTAGTCCATTATGACTGCTAAATGCACAACACAGTATATAAACAAAACCAGACAAAAATAATTCCTATAAATCTCTTCTAATGAAGCACTAAGTCATTAGGTCAGCATGTTATTTTAAATATATCATTAGTTGAACAAGTTAATTAGGTATATTAATAATTAAAAATGAGGATTTAAAATAGTTAACCTCACCTTGACATTTTCTTAATACATAAAGCTATAGAGTGTCCAAACGAATCAAAACATTTTAGTGGTGCTAGCACTCTTACACAGGTATTGATATGAAAAATGAAGGTGATCAGTAACATGCATTGCTGATATATGAGAATTGAGACTTGGTGATATATGGTTAATTGGACTTTTCCTTATTTATATTTACTTACTTCATGCCAGTGAATGAAATTCAGATTCACAAACTGCATGATTAATTATCAGCTTCATTCATTTTTGATTAAGCTAAGTTGTGTCACCCTTTCTTACAAGACACTCTCTCAAGCATGGTGCATCTACAATTATGAGAACAGTCTCATTTATACCTCATGTGCTTGCAACTCATCATGTTGCATTCACTTGGCTATAGGGTAGGCCCACCACTACAGGCCCATGATAGAGTAAAGGTATAAGGCATAAACTAAAACTTTCTGTGCAAATCAAAAATTCATTCAACCCAAATGCTCAGAGGGGTTTTGCTAAGGCTTTTTTGCTGAGCATAACTGAACCTACAACAGTGTAACACAAAAAACTGTCACACTTCACTGTCCAGGCTTGAGTTCTCAAACATAGAATTTCATTTCATAAAATCATACAATGGTGTGGGTTTGAAGGGACCTTTAAGATCATCTAGTTCCAACTCCCTGCCATGGGCAGATACACCTTTCACTAGACCTGGTTGCCCAGAGCCCCATCCAGCCTGGACTTGGACACTTCCAAGAGCACCCACAGCTTCCCTGGGCAAATTGCGTCAGTGCCTCACCACCTTCACAGTAAAGAATTTTTTCTTAATATCCAACCTGAGCCAACTCTCTGTCAGTTTGAAGCCATTCCCTCTTGTCCTGTTGCTACATGCTCTGGTAAAAAGTCACTCTCCATCTTTCTTGTAGGATCTGTTCAGGTAGTGGGACACCACAATTCGGTCACCTCAAAGCCTTGTCTCTTCCAAGCTAAACAAACCCAATTTTCTCAGCCTTTCCTTATAGGAGAGGTGCTTCATCCCTCTAAGCATGGTGGACTCCTTTGGACTCACTCCAACAGGTCAGTGTCCTTAGTGTCCTGGGGACCCCAGAGTTGGATGCAGTATTCCAGCTGGGGCTTTATCAGAGTGGAGCAGAGGAGCAGAATGACCTCTCTTGACCTGCTGGCCACACTGCTTGGATGCAACTCATGATAGCGTTGGCTTTCTGGGTTGCAAGCACACATTGCTTGCTTATGTCCAGCCTCTCCTACACCAGCACCCCCAAGTCCTTCTTAAGCCCTTCTTGGCAGAACTGGTTTCGATCTGTTCATCCCCCCAGCTTGTGTTGGTACCGACCCAGGTGTAGCACCTTCCACCTGGTCTTATTAAACCTCATGAGATTCCCATTAGCCCATTTCTTGAGCTTGTCCAGGTCCCTCTGGATGGCCTTCTATCCTTCGCATGTGTCAACTGTACCACTCAGCTTGGTGTCATCTGCACATTTTCTGAAGGTGCACTTGATCCCTTCATCTATGTCATAAATAGACAGTAAATAACACTGGATAACAATAATAACAACGTGGACCCCTGGGGGACACCACTTGTTACTCTTGTCCACTGGTCTCTGAGCTGTTGACCGCTATCCTCTGGATATGAGGGACCAGCCACTTTCTTATCCAACAGTCCACTCATCAAATCCATCTCTCTCCAATTTAGACATAAGGATGTTGCAGGGGACCATGTTAAAGGCTTTAGAGAAGTCCTGATAAATGACATCTGTGGCCTTTCCCTTGTCCACTGATGCAGTCACCCCATCACAGAAGCTCATTGTGTTGGTCAGGCAGGACCTGCCCTTGGTGAAGCTGTGCTGGCTATCCCGAGTCACTTGCCTGTCCTCCAGGAGCCTTAGCAGACCTTCTAGGAGGATTTGTTGCATGATCTTCTCAGGCAGATAGGTTAGGTTGACAAGTTAGGAGTTCCCAGAGTCCTCCTTTCTACCCTTTTAAGATATAATGCTTCCCTTTTCCCACTGACCTGACTGTCATGACTTCTCAAATATTATGGAGATAATTTCTGAGTTTAATAGAAGTGTAGTACTTGGAGACACTTTTCTTTCCAGCAAAGTAAGTTAAATAACAAATTATCCTGACTAGTATTTACATAAGGTAATGGCTCTAAAATGCAAAATTTCATTAAAAAACATTTCAAGCAGAGAAAAAAATCCCAGGATGCCAAGTTAAATGTACTATGAAGTCCACATTCTCCAGACAGAATCAGTTTGAATATTACAGTTTTTTTTACTTCTTTAGGCTGATCTTAGCTAAAGCACTAACAAAAAGATTCAAAATAGCAACATTTTTGGTGGGCTCTTTCGGTTTTTTTAAAGACAACCATTACGGAGTGTTACAGCTTTCCTTCAACGCATCATGAACTCTCACCAAATCAAAACCCCCTTTCCATTTGGACTTCTCGTTCTGCCTGCTTTTCCCAGCTACCATGGTCTGATTCAGAGCCTCTGAAAGCCAGTGGGATATGATCTACAACTGCATGGGCCTGAAATTGGCTTATGAACCACTTCTCTTTCATTCTACACAGAAGTCATTGCCTTTGAATATCTTTACTTCTTACACCTCCATTCTGAAAACATCTGATGAGACAGACTAAAGGAAGGGTAAATAGAAAAATTATTTCATGTATATTCACCAATTTCTTACACCAGCAGGCCAGGAAAGGAGAAATTGTGCCCCTCTCTATATTTGTGGGGAATAGGAAGGAGGATTACACCAAAAGTATACTGGTTCATTACTTTATTATGTGCTCCTGCTTGATTTTTACTGGTTTTGTTTTCGTCCCATCCCATCACCTCTTGAAATTAGATCATGCTTTCCAGGCATATGCGATTATTTGCTTTCATGTTCTATCTCCTCAGTGGTAATGGTAATTCTTGGCTTGACCATCAATTCTGACATCTGTTTCAGAATCATGTACAGATTTCTGTCTGGTCCTACACTTCCCTTAAAAAACAACTCTCTCCTATATACCCTTCAGGTAAAAAAGTTTATACATATATTTTTATATATATATATATATATAGGCAGGTAGAATACACAGAAAAAAGCGTACCATACAGCCACACTTCTACCTCCAGAACACGTTGAAATATTCCACCAGACCCTTTTTAAAATGAATTTTCACATGTATCTGCTATTTGGAGAATTTTACACATTTTGCATTTTTTCTTCTTCACATGCATATCTTGAAAGCAGTATTATGTAATTACATCTGGCCACATTGATATCCCATGGGAAATTTGAAAAAACCACCAATACAACCAAGAAAGAAGAAATGAGAATTCAGGGTAATGAAATGCCAGATTCCACTTAAAAAAAAAAAATTGTAAAAGAAGTTCTCAACAATATGCATACAGAAAAATATCCTACTAATAACAGTCTATCTGTCATTTTTCTGCTATCACCATCAGCTGGTTCTGCATGCAAACAGCAGTATAACATGATTTGTTCCATGCAATAAAAACCTTTTCACTGCAGGGTATGACTGTAGTTTATGCAAATTTTGGAGAAGTAACCATTGAATTATTAGCTTGTCTGCATAGAGAATGCGTTTCTATTTCTTTAGATGTATACTTATGGTGCTGTGACAGTAATGAACAATGAGCTGCAGAAACAAGTATGTGAATTAATTTTTGGCCACAAAATGTAGTCCTGATGAAAACATGCCAATGGATGCTAGAAATTCTGCAATTCAGTATTTAAAAATTATAAACATCAAGTTAGATTTTTAATACTAATGACAGAGCTTTAAAAATAACAGCCATTTGCACCTGAATTTACCTTTTCATGCTAAGTTTCTTTGGTAAGCAAATTATGGCAGATATTTCCTTAAAACTAATGTCTTCTGCAAATACATAAAGGATGAATGCCCCTGTTATTTCAACAAAAAATAAGTACCAGGTGCACTGACCAATGGAAAAGTGCATTTTATAGTACACACAAAGTAAGAATTCCCATTTCTCTAATGCACTGCAATACTGCACATGTAAGCACTCGGCAGTTCACAGAAAATAACAGCATTACCTTCAGACTAGAGAACATGCCAGAGATCTTGTTCCTAGAAGCTATTTGGCAAAGAAAACGGCAGCCTTAACAATAATAAAAAAGCAACCCCCCAGCTGATTTCAACACCTGTATTCAGGAGATGTCTGGATCTGGCATTGGGTGCTATATATGGTTTAGGGGTTACAGTGGTAGCGGTAGGTGGACAGTTGGATTGGATGATCTTGAAGGCCTCTTCCAACCTTGACGATTCAACACTTATATGATTCTATGAACATGACTAAAATAATTTGTCAAGTAAGTAAATTCTGGTTTACCATTTGGTTTCCAAACACTCTGCTTTAATTCAGCAGCAATCATGCTTAGGAGAATACAAACTTGCTAGTTACTGTGCCCAACAACTAAACAGAGTAACAGCACCAACTGTCCTACTGTATGCATGTTATTCCCAATTGGTCTCCTCTAAGTAAAGACAGTTAAATAATAGTTGGGTTGTGTTACAAAGTTAAGATAAACACATATGAAAGGCACTATATAGCTTTAACATTTCTGTAAATCTATCATATGTCATCTGCCAGATGCCCAAGGGTGTCAAGATGAAAAGTCAAGCCTTGAGCTGCCAAGAAGTCATGTGTCATTTATTATTCAAAAGCAAAGGTGTGTTTACAAACCATACGGACAGAACTTGAGCAAAACTAAAGAGTTTGTAACTACAGAAGAGGCATAGACCAGGGTTGAATGGATGTGAAGCAAAGTATGCTCAGTGCTTGTCCCATTATGCTAAAACTTCATTCTCTCTCTCTCTCTAGGCACAGAGTTGTTTCTGCTCTTCCATTTTCAGGTGTGTGCATAATTTTGCACTTGTGCTTGTCAGTGCACCAATCAGACCACTATGAAATGTTCTCTTTTTGTTGTGTCTAATTTCTTAAATTGCATAAAATGTCATATAATTTTTTTAAATTTTTTTGAAAAATCAGTTGTTCCATTATGCAAAAGAAAGAGTGTTTCACTGATAACTACAACTTGCTATTGACCCAGCCACAGTCCAATTTTCCAGCACATTTTCTGGATAAAACCAGTGTGCTCAACAGACAGCTGACCTTAAATGAAATGGACTCATGTCTTTCCCAAAGAGGTCCCAAGGCAGAAATTGCACCTGTAAAACCATGACAGAATAATCTTGGGGCATTCTGGCTTTTTTTTCTGCTAGTGCCTCCTTTTCCTTGGTCAGCAAGTTGCAAGCAGGTAAGTGATACAAAAGCTTTTTTTTTTTTTTTTTTCAGTTCACCAGCATGGATGGGTAAAGTTTGCCAAGAATCAGAGCCAGTATGAACATGCTGATAATGACATCTGCAGAATTTCTTAATATTATTAAAGAAACATCTCCTGCTCCAAGTGTGTGTGTTTGTGTACACACACATAAGCCATTTCTTTATGAGTGAATACCTTAGCAGTACGGGCAAGAACCTTTATAAGGTAGAGGTCTTCACACACTCATCTAAAGACAACCAGCAGTCCCACACACTGTCAAGATGCTTACAGCACACTTTCATTTAACAAAAACAGTTTCCACCTACAAGATGTAGTTTGAGCCAGTGGAGCAAAATTTAATCACACTATTTTATAATGTTTAGACTCTACTTTCATTCACTGCTTTACAAGTCAAGTTGCCTTAATACAGCATGTGAAGCCTGATTGTTTCCTGCCCAGGAATCAAATGCTCCAATACCCTCCCTGCCTACGGGGTGAGTCACTGCCTTGATAGAAGTGACCAAATTTACAAAGGATCAAGGAAAAAAATGTGAAGGATCAGGAAAGGCAGAGGACAGAACCACTGACCTGTAGTAATTAAGAGTTACAGGGGTTGCAGCCAGGGAAAGGTAATTTGGCAACAATATGCTGGAAATTGCATACCCATGAGCAGAAAACAAACCATGAAAATATAAAATGAAGAGAGAAGGAGGGACAGTCTATCCATACCTAGAGCCTAAACATTTAATTTCCTCTATTCTCCCCAATACTGTTCTAAAATTACTTAATGTTTCCAAGAACAAAAACTACTGCCAGAACGTGAAATTGATCCTGAAGTGGAGGCTGGAAAATGTAGCCCACAGTATGACCTCTTCCTCAAAAACTAATTCCTAAAGAGGAAATGTTCATAACTGAATGTGCAGAATAGAGGCCAGTATTCTGGAAACCTAAAAATCCTACTATGGGCATGATTTTGGGTGCAGCATAGTACAATCACTGTAGGACGAAGGATCACAAGCATCCTGACACATGCACCTCTGAGAGGCAACATCTTGTTTCAAGTTTCTGCTGATTTCTGCACCCCTGGAATCTGGATGCTGCTGACCTCTATAAAGAAACAGCTTTTGACCAGTAGCAGCTCCTAGCTCCTGCTGAATTTCTACCAGTATATTTAACCTCTAAACTGGGAATTTAAAATATTCTGGAACAACACTCCTAAAAGACTCTTTAGTAGACTACACAGCACTGAACTTAAAAGTAGGCATCTCTCCAAAAACAGATAATGGTAAGCTGAGAGTCCAAGTCAGCAATTTTGAAGTGCTACCAGAAGACAGTCAAACAGATCATTTTTTTTAAACAGTCTTCTTGAGTATTAAAAGCAAAAATTCTTGAATAAAAGGAGAAATTTCTCGGGCCATTAATTCTCTTGAGGTATCCACATTCTCAGAAAAATTCATATTTTTGCAGCAATTCATTAAAAATGCGCACACCTATGGTATCTATGAGAAAGTGAGTAATGAGCCAAACAGGTGTGCATAAAGATGCATGTTTGAGGCAACAGACAAAAACAGAGACCTGTGTTTTTATATTAGCAGTCATGTTTTTACTCTTAGGAAATCTAGGAAGTAAAGAGAACATTTCCTGCTGCTGGAACACAGCAATATATGTACACATAATATATATACAATGCAAAAATTTATCACTACTTACAAAAAGCAATGAATACCTTATATCGTTGAAAAGGCAAGTGGCTGCTAAGAAAAGTTACTGGCTACTTCTGAACTAGCTTTTTAATTATCAAAATGAAAGACAAAATAATTAATCATGCTAAAAAAAGTGGAAAAATGTATTTTCTTATCTCATAGGACATGATACCTTTGAAATACTGGAGTGAGAAAACATTCTGATGTGTGTATAAAAAAAACCCATATTGAATAATCACAAGCACCCATGTGCTAACACACTAATTATCGTGATATATCAGTGGAACAATTCAATATGTAGGCTTCATGTTGTGTATTTTTTACTTTGCTCTTCCCTAGAAAAACAGTTTAAACAGCTCCAAGATATTCCCCACAGAGCTATAATTAGTGCTTGAAGTGCAACCAAAGAACTGTTGGCTGAAACCTGAAATATGAACGTGTGGAACACTGGAATGAATTTCTCTTTTACCTAAACAAAACCGGACTGCATGAATCACAGTTCTGATTCAGGTTCTCTCTCTCCAGTATAATTACTATTGTTACCATGATAAAACAACTTATACAGTGCAAACAGAACGTGATAACACAAGAACTTGATTTTCCAAAATTTCTGTTGTACAAAGAGTCTCTAGTTAATGATAGCTTAAATTGTCTCTGCAGGCAAAGCCAAAGTAAACAGGCAGAGCACAGGAAAGCCATCAGTGTGAGGACTGGATATGGGATCGATGTCACACACAAACACCCATTGTATGGGGTGGGTTCAGGCAGTTCTCATTGCCTTTATAGTAGTATCTGATTAATCACCCTAGAAAGGAGTCTATGGCCACACAGCTGTGGTTTAACTACTTACATCAGCCTCTTTCTTACGGAAAACTTCAGGTTTAGAGATGTCTGTTGAACTCTGGGGTTTAAGAATCTCAAATTTTCAGCAAATTTAGCTCTTTTCAGCAGATAAGCAGGAAAATACGACTGCTTCATTTCTACATCTGCAGACTGAGGACTAATTGCTTTGGGCAGTTTGTCTCCTGTATCATTCATTTAAGAAACAAAGTACAGGCTGTGTGAAAAATCATTGCTCTCACAGTTTTGTGCCTTAAACTTATGCTAAATTCTCTGCACAGAAAATTCTTGACACCAAACTTCCAGCAATTTACGTTTCAGAAATCTATTTTTTCCTACATGACACACAGAAATACATAGATACTACTGCTGTTCAAATACATAAGTAAAGTGGATAAGGGATGTGCTCACTAAAGAAACCAGATTCATGTTTCAAAAATGTACGCTCTGAAATCTATATGCTTCAGTGTATGGAAAGAGACTCATTTGCCAGAGCTGTTTTCCAGTACTGTTTTTTCAAATTAAGATTTACTCCACAAAAAGGATGGTGTGGGGTTTTTTTAATGTTCAATATATCACCTGTTTCAGGCTGGGCACCCAAAACCAGAGGCATTTTTGACAAATCCAACCCCAGCAATGCTATTCTGGCTTGTTTCAACAGTTTCCATGAATGTGTGAGATGGGATGAGGTAATCAAACAATTTTGGTTTCCAGTACATTTTGTGACATTGTAAGGAAAATGGACATTTTGAGGTGTATTTTCCTGTAACTCTCATTATAAACTTTCCTGTCTTTCAGAATTTTTATATTCCATTTTATATTCCATGCAATATAAGAACATTTCTGATACATTATTTATTTTTCTGCTTTTTTTTTGTACTAGAAGCTGACCATCTGTGAAAAAACTTGTTTTTCACAGAAAGCAAAGGAGAGCAATTTGTGTGGGAAGGAAAGGGTTGAAAATGGGAAGATTGGTGAGGAGAGAGAAAAGTAAGTTGTTTTTTAATTGTTTTCACTCAGAGACCAACCTTGCACCTGGGAGATGTTAGAAAATACTCAGTGTGAGAGAATTCACGTATTTGTGTTTGCTTTGAGTTGTTTTCCATCTGCTGAAGAAGAAATGGAATTTTCTCAGAGTAGATAACAGGATGTTGTTAAAGACTTAAAAGCATTCTTCCCGTAGGCTCGGGGCCTCTTTGTAAGGGGGGAAGGGAGATAAGTTCGGAGATTGTAAAACACAGCCTGGTGAAGACTTGTGCATGCTCCAGGTCCTTTGATATGTAACGCAGGGCTCAGACCCTTCTAAAATGAGCTTCGCAGTGTATGGGTCTCCCTTAATTTCTTTGTAAACCTCCAGCCAGCAAGATGATAGAATAAATCTATATTTTGAACTTCAGCTCTGGGTCATGGTCATTGGTGTTACCTGCGCACACTTCGTTTATATATTTACGAACCAAAATACAGTGCATAGTATCCAAGCTCATCCAGGTATCGCTGAGCCAAAACACTATTTCATTTACTGGAAGGCAATATCCCTAATTCTACTTCTTCTGAATGTGAAAATTTGTTAATTATGTGCAAACAGTAGAGCAAAGGATTACTATCATTAATTTAATGATGTGTTAAGGTTATCACCTAACCTCATTTGTTCAAGGCAATCCCAGTTTGCAGACAACTACAACATATCAAGTGTAAAACACATCTTCAAGTCATTAAGGCATCCTCAGATATATATATCAACCAAACGCAAGGTCGTAAGACCTAGAAATTAAGCTTATTGGTAAGACATATAGGAAGGTGGACAAACTGTTGCAGAATGATGACTCAGGGAGTTTAGGGTCATGGAAGATAAATCAACTGGGAATGAGCTGCCCTAAAATAGTCCGTTCATTGGATCAATAAGTAAGATCTATATCAACAGGGAATAGAGAAGCAGTACTATGTGTGCACAGAGAATGCCAAAACCTGCATGCCCCGTTCTGGTACCCACGCTTGAAAAAATAATGCCAGAAAACAGAAAGTGTTTCAGAAAGAACAGAAGAAATGAAGTCTGGTTTGGAAATTCTGACTAATAGAAGGAAACTGAATCTACAGAACATTATTGTTAAGACTGTAGAACAGATTTTAAAGGACAGTAAGGGGTGCCTGTGTTATTGGAGAAAAGATTAAAATGCAACACACACTTTAGAATTACAGAAAAATCTGTTAAGCTTTTGTCTGGTAATTTATTTTATGCAGAGAAATGTATTAGAACCAGTCTGTCTGGTTTCTGCAAAACATGTGACGAGTACTACAAGAAATCAGTAATGAAATAAAAGAAAATGAACATTATTGTTACAGCAAGGTGGAAGCGGAAATGATTGTATTGGAGATAATATAGGCTCTGTTGGACAAACATGGGGGTCAAGGAAATAATGAGTAGGGTATTTTAAGGATCAGATAGGGAAAAAGTTACTAGATGATTTTGGCACAAAAGAGAAAGAGCATCTTAGTGAATCTGGTCATTACAATCATCTGCATTCAAGAAAAGAATTCAGGCTAGAAGATGTGGAGAAGCACTACTCTAATGAGCAGGGAGACAGACAGCTATATGTGTGAGTAACTAGTGAGTGTGGCTTGTTTATCACATCAAAATGAAGCCTGAAAGGAAACTGTTCTAAAAATGTCAGAAACAAAAATGGAAGGAGGAGAGGCATTTAAGCTGAGACACAATTTATGCCCAGGAACAAATGGGCAGAAAACTGCACATGAGTAAACCCTATTGTAACTTAGAAGAAAATATCTAATCAATATATTAGTGTTGGCCATGAAATATTTTCCCAACAGAATCAGAGGTGAAAAAATTCTGATTTGTTCTAGAATATAAAATGCTCAATGTATTTATAGGACACATTGCCTGTGGTGGTAGAAAGCTGTACTGGATGACCTACACTGTCATTTCCTGTCTTATGTCCCTATGTTTCAATTTAATTTATCCAAGAGATCACTTGGCCAAAATCTGTAATGACTTACATGTGGAGTTTTCTAACACTGTAAGATGCGCCATAAATATAGCAAAAGAGGCATTTTACAGTGGAAAGGAAAATAAGAAACTTAGATGAGTAATAAGTAGTATTATTTTCAATAGCGAAAGTTGTTAGTGTCTTGCAAAGCCAGGGACATAAGATTTCAGTTAAGACTGGCTCTTCCTGAAAGATGTACAGAAACCAGAAAATAATAGATGGATCAGGAAAACAGGGATATTGATGAAGCAATATCTAGATGAAATTTTGCCAGTTGGGCTTATGACAACAGACAGGTCTAGATGACAGATGTCAGAACTAAGAACATCAAGCCAATACTGGTATGTCTTGTGTCATCAGAAGGAAGAATTACGTCCTGTGACATCAGTAGCAAGATTTAAAATGTTAAAATATCATAGGATTTTCCAAGTCCTGTTATATAATCGGCATCCATCTCTAGTACAGGGCCAATAAAAGTTTAACTCGGTATGTTGAAGGACATATCTATATATATGTGTGTGTGTATATATATATATATATTTAGCATCACATGTTCAGACTTTATATCATAGATGCAACCAGTATACATAGTACACATGCAAATCGTTCAACAGATAAATGCCAGGACCTAACAGCAGATTGTATCAGCCTATCGGAAGTCATGTCTTCTGAGACCATCCCCAAGCATAGCACTAATTCCCCTGATTGATCTTCAACAAGTAACTTTTTGCCAACTAATTGGAAATGTCTGGAGGTCTTGTGCATGCAAAACATATCCATATATGACCACAGATATGCATACACACAGCTAGGTGTTATTTAGTCTCAACAACTGTACAAGGTGAAAAAACATAATACACAGTTTAAAAAATCATTTAAAAACCTCTGTGTATCACTTTAGGTTGTATTAAAGAACAGCTATTTTGACACATTTAACTAGAAGTCTTCCTGCAGTAACTTCTTTCTTTGATTTTTGTAATGCAATTCTCTGGCAAAGTAAAAGAGAATAACTCCTCTTTGAGTAGGCAACACATCCTACTCAGAATGATGCAGAGACATGATGACAGGACAAATAAATTTAATAGAAACATGTGTGGTAGAACACGAGGAGCAGACCTTTGCCTAGACACTTGCAAATGATGAGCAATCTCTTCCACTTTTGGAGCAGAAACATACAATAATGATGATGATGATGATGATGATAACAATAATAATAAATGTGAAATCCTTCTTCTTGATTTCCTCTTTTCTTCCCTTTTCTTCCTCTCTCTTGCATGTGGGTAGGAGACTTCTTTAGTGATTGTAAGAGAGCCTTTCTGCTCCCAGCAAACACTTTGAACACACACTCTGCAGCCAAAGTTGGTGAAGCGAGAGAGATGAGAAGGGGCAGTGATGATGGGAGGGCAGGCACCAAGCTGAGTTTGCACAAGAGGTTCAGGCACACAGCATCTGGTCATTAATGTCCATCAAATATTTTGGCTTGAGTCCAGCTTCCTAAACAGACTGGTGTCACGGCAATAAGATGAAGGCCCCTGTGCCAAAAATTTCCATGTCGATTTCCCTTCCTCTCCACTCTCTTAGTTTATATTAAGGATGACTTGCCCTGTTGCTGATTCGTATGTGCTTCCTTATGTCCATAAAGCATGCAGTTGGTGAGACATTTGGAGAGGTGACATAACCACCTCTTAGAAACCCTTCAATGTAAAACATCCACAGTGGTCACATATCCAGAAACTTGACTATTAGGTCTTTGCCAAACAGCAGTGAAAGAACAAGTCTGAATATCTGAAACACTTTCCTCTCCAAATGATGTTGACATTGATCCCAGAATAATATGTATGAATACAAATGAACTAGTCTGAATGCTGCATGACAGAGCCATGAATCAGCAAGCTCCAGTCCATCAAGTGCTTATAGAATTGTGCTTATCGACTATGAGATATAGTCAGACATTTTAAAAACTAATGGTTCTTAGATTTTATGTTTCTGAAGCAAGGAAGGTTTTTATGTTCTATGTTTTGTCCCAGGTTCAGCCCAGTCTTATTACATGATTTGGCCACAATCATGTTATGCAATGCTAAGCCTGTTTGTTCTTGAGCACAGGGTGAAATGTGACATTACATATAAAATCTTTCCTTGAATATGTTACTTTTGGATATATCACTTTTTGTTTGATTTTTTTTCAGGCAAATTCTGCATGATTACAATGGATTTTTTCTTGATATTATTAGGTCTACAATTTCTAATGTGTATTTAAAACACAAGCATCTAGAATTTTCCATACTTATGGCCATACTATTTTCAAGAAAAGGACCTTATCAACTGAAAGCATGATATAAAGGGAGCTTTGTATTTGCATAGAAATTGTTTGATAGTAAAGTATCCAAAGTTTCTTTTTGAATTCAAGCATATAAATTTAATAAAATTAAACTAAATACCCTTAAAGTTGACATAAAATCATAGTCCTTGTGACAGGTTTAAAAATTGCTTTCCTCTTCCATTACCTTGATCTTGGGCAGAATTTTTAAAGCATATTTAACCTATGGGTTGGATTGTCATTTCATAAACTCATTTATTCCTCTGTAGCCTTTCTTTAAATAGATTTCCCTATTTCAGTCCAAGGCATGTGTTGTCTCTGTCTAATTCTATGGAACAACTATGCAGTCATCTCTGTTATTTTCTGCAGGATTTGAAAGGTGTAATCATATTAGCTCAGCAGATTTAAAAATAGTAATAGTTGTGAAACACACAGCATGAGCTGTTCATTGGAATAATATGTGCTTAAGATAAATGAGGCTTTTTTTTTCATGGAAGACAGTCTCTCAGGAAACTTAACAATGGATGGCTCTTGCATCCATTTCATTTTTACTTAATGACTATAATAAATTAAAAGTTATAATTCAGTTTGATTATGCTCTAATCAAAGTTATTATTTAGCACTACCTTTGATTTTCTGTTAAACCAGTTGGACATAATTTCCTTTTGAGAGGTTTTTAAAAATTCTTGGCAGCTCCCTTTGCTCTTCCATTTCAAAATTATACAGTTGTGTGAGTTGTGTGTGTATATGCACAATAAGTTAAGACTATCAATTGTGAACCTTTGTGTAGATCTGAAACAAGGTTTTGCCAAGATTTTCTGCACTAACGTGTCCTGGGTAACCCAAAACGTTAGTGTCTGCGCCCAAAAATTGTAACTGTCTCTTTAGGACCTGGTGGCCCTGAAAGGAACAGCGAGGTCAGGGTGTGCAGGTCCTTTTCTAAGGTCAGGGGCATTCAGGAAGAAGCGCTCTTGCTCCTTCTCTTTTGTTCTCGCTTGGAAAGCTGAGGCAGCACAAGACAGAGAGCAGCCAAAGCACTAAGCCAAGTAAAAGGGAACTGGCCCAGCTCCATACGGTCGTCCCAGCCTCCCAGCAGTACCCGGTCAAAGTGGGAAGGCACAGAGTGCGAGCTGCCCCAGCCAGCTGCCTGCCATTTTTGCTGAGTAGAAGGCAAAGTCCCTCCATGATTTCCACTCGTTGATCCAGATCCAGCTGCCAGGGACTCTGGGTTTTCCTTCTGTTTTGTCCTTGTTCTCTGTTGGCTGTTATCTGGGAGGAAGAGGAATTTTTACCTGCGGACACTGGGATGTTGTGTTGGTTTTCTCTCTTTGTTCTCTCTCTACACAGGAGGTCATCTATGGAGGGCACCACCTTGGGGGAGGAGTTTCTCTACTGTTTTTGTTTCTCTTTGTTTCCAGGGGGTCTGTGAGATTCAGCAACTCTGTAACTAGTGATTATCCCTGTTATTTTTTGTCTGTTGCTATTTCATTTTTCAGTAATTGTTATTTTTTCACTTACATCTTCTTGCATTAGTCTCTCCTTTTTGGTCAATAGGGAGTGGTTAAAACTAAAAGACGAGGTAATGCATTTTGGACTGTCTGCCCCCTTAAATTATCTTAAACCAAGACATGATGTTACTTTGAGTTACACTACAGATGTTATCCTAGATGTCATACTGTTGTTCAGTTCAATATTTCCGAAAGAGAAGAGTCAGGATCTGTACACAACATAATAAGCATTTTTGACTGACTATTACTATTACTGGGACTGTTTAGGGAAATCTATGTTTGGCTGAGTATGTAGTCACAACAATAAGCAATGATCCCGTTTTTGGAATATTTTGTCAAAGAAAATTCATCTTTTCTTCTTCCATTTGCCTCATCTTTTACAATGCCACAGTTTGTGACAGCATAAGGTGATACAGAAAAAGTACCTTTAACTGAATGTGGAAAGACATGGTTTATTAAAAAGAAGAATGGGTTCATCTTGAAATAATTTTTGGTCTGGAAGCAGCCCAGAAGGGAAGGTGATAATTCCAACATGCATTTACAATCTTTCAGTCTATGTTATATTTTAAAGAATGAAAATTAGAGATTAATCTTATATGTTTTGTATTTATAAGTATGTTTTTATCTAAGTTTGAAAAAGAACATCTATTTCCTGACTAGAAACGAAAAAGCTTTCGTAGTTAGAGCCAGATAAAATGTCCGAATATATGGAAATATTTAGATCTATTCAACTCTTCATGGGCAACTTCAGGCAGAATAAAAATTTTTTAAACGACATAGAAGTTAAACTGTAAAAACAGTAATTTAACTTGCATCAAATATAACTTGTGGTATTTCTCAAAAAAAAAAAACCAAACTTTTTCTGCATTGTAATCAGAAAAAGACTACCTCAGAAAATTATATATCGTGTTTCCACTATAGACTGGTACTTACTTCAAATATAGAACAAAGTGCTGGTAAAATGATATTCATCTGGGTCCTGTAGGGTATCTTCTCATTTTACTGCTATAATAATAACAGTGGAACAATAATATTTGTAGGCAAGATCTACGCTCTTGGCAAATTATTCCACATATTTATCCCGAGTTTGAAAACTTGAGATTTCAAAGTTGAAATGGCTGAATCCTTCTGGTACAGAAATTCAGGCTGAACTTTTCACAGTTATTTTCTCTATAGGAAATATGACATTTGAACTAACATATATATATGTTTAAACATAAAACTTTTTTTGAGCAAGTTCCCCTGCAACCTTGCAGTTCCATTAGTGTCTTCTTCATCACGGTATTGTAAGTTCTCTGAGACCAGATATAAATGTTAAAAAAACATAAGTGTAGACATTTTTAGCCTCCAACTCCCTACTAAAATCATCAAACTTACAGTAAGAAATCAAGCAAAACAAAGTAATGAAAGAAATTAAGAAAGAAGAAAAAATAGTCAAGGGTTTTGCTTTAAAATTTCTTTCCAACTCAGATTTGAGGAGGTGGCACTGCTGTGCAAAGTAGCATTTCTCAGTCATCTTTTTTCTTGCGGAATTACATCACTACCTCAGAGCAGTTTTAAAGGACACTGAGGACGATATATTACAGTTGAAAATGAACAGAGCTGATACTTCAGGAAAGACTGACCATCAGGTCACTGCAAAAGGAAAATGCATTTTTAGTTTCATGCAAGTTTTCTTCTTTCCTCCAACATCCTCTCCTTTTCCCCATGGTGTGCACTTGCACATCCTGGGCACAAGTACCCTTACACTTGCACAGGAGAGCAGATCCAGGAGATGCCCTTTGGTGCCAACCTACCATTCTGATGCCGTTCTCAAAGGCCTGACGTGCTAGAGAAGCTGGTCCATCCACAGTCTTACCGTCGTCATCAGGCCCCCAGCTGGCACTGTAAATGTGGATGTGCTGGGGATTAAGGCTTAGAGACTTTGCTTCTACCATGTCTGTCACATCTCCATCCAGCATCCGTACACCTGCAGAATGAAAGATGCAATGAACAGGACTGATCAACTCAAATTGCATCTTTTTTTTTTTTTCCTCCAAAGCAAATTGTTGTGTGTAACATTGAACTGAATGATTATAAGAATTTCTACTGTTGTTGGAGAAAAAAAAACCCAATAAAAATCAGTTTGAATATGTGTTTTTCCAATGGAAAAATGGATTCTAGATGGAAAAAATACAAAACAATAGGAATATTTTCATCCTTCAAGGTTTAAAAATTATCAACAAGTCATTTATCCACTATACAGCCTTAAAATTTCAACAACAAAGTTTTAGGCTAAAGAAAATTTTAAAAAATACTTGAACTTTGAAATGTTTTCATGTCACTTGAAGATAACAATTGATTTCCTTTCTCCTTTTATACTGCAGAAAAACTGCAGCACCTACCTTGCGTCATTCACAGTTTTAATCATGTTAAAAAACGTAATAAAAGGCTCCCTACTGACAAATAACCTAGGGATTATTCCTTCACTCTATGAAGCTGCAAGGAAGGAAGTGGGGTGAACTCTCATGGATATAGAACAATTTTCACACACTGTAGCAAGGCAATTAAAGGAAGTTATTAACAAATATGTGAAGTTGTTCAACCTGAAATTACAATATGGTAAACAGCCTTCACTTGCAGAAGAAGATTTTGGAAGGTATAATCTGAAATTCTTGTGTTAAAAGAATCCATTCATGTGGGTTTGGACAAGTCAAAGTACCAGAGCTTCTAAAGTGAAAGGCCTCATGATGTTTTAAGATTACTAGACTGAAAAAGGTAGGCTAAAATCTGAAAACCAAGAAAATCTGGACGCTTTTCTTTTTCTAACTGTAAAACTTTGTGGTTAAATCTGACTGAGAAAACCACCAATGCCAGTTTTAACCTAAACAAGAAAAAGGACCTACATACAGCTAGAGTGACATGCGAACAAAGAGAGGCTAAATATGACATAAAAATGTAATAAAACTGTATAGTAGACAAATGATTACTTCTACAGTTTACAAGCAAGATGCGCTTTCCCCTTTAAAAGGCCACCCCTATTTATAAGCCAAATTTACATATTTTTAATTACAGACACATTTCATTTTGCTTATGAGCTCAGATTAAAGAAGCTTGTGTTTGTCAAAACTTTAACTTCCAATTAACAAAAGGCATAGGGAGTGTTTTGTTGAAAGAGGACTTTTTTTCCTTACTCTATTTCATTCAAAAATGAAAAGTGATTGTATTTCTCAGCTCATACTAAAGCTGCCCATGTTTTGTGAGATAATAAACTTTTACAAACTGTGATCTCACTCTGAACTTTATAAAAAAGAGTCATTAAACCAATTCTGGGATTATAGGATTTTATTTTTCTTCTGCGTAATCACAGAAAATTAATGATGGCTGAAAGCTGTGCTCTCAATTTCCTTAAATCATATTCAAATATTTCTAGTTCTAAATTAAGACAATAAAAGTACACTGGTTTTGAAAGAAGGAAAATAAAGCTTTCCTTTATGGCTCTGTAATTGTGTAGAAAGTCTAAATACTATATTCAATGGTGAACAGCAACTCCAAATTCTGCCAGTAGCATCTGAAGTAATTCAGACCAGTTTTTTTGCTAATGGTGGTTTAATGTAAAGCAGCATGGACAGGCTGTGACTTAAGAGTTTGGACTCTAGCCAACAATGGAAAGACACACTTCAAAGCTGTTGGCCAAGGCCAAATGTGTGAGGTTCAACCAGGTCAAGTGCCGGGTCCTGCACTTTGTTCACAACAACCCCAGGCAGCACTACAGGCTGGGAGCAGAGTGACTGGAAAGCGGACCACAGAAAAGGACCTGGGGGTGCTGGTTGACAGTCAGACAGGCTGGTTGACAGCCATCAATGCAGCCAGGTGGCCAAGAAGGCCAATGGTATCCTGGCTTGTATCAAGAATAGTGTGGCCAGCAGGCCTAGGAAGGGACTTCCCCCTGTATTTGGCACTGCTGAGGCTGAGACTCACCTGAGTTCTGGGCCCCTCCAAGAAAGACATTGAGGTGCTGGAGTGTGTCCAGAAAAGGGCAATGGAGCTGGTGAAGGGTCTAGAGCGTAAGTCGTATGAGGAGCTGCTGAGAGGCGGGGTATTTAGCCTGGAGAAAAGGAAGCTCAGGGAAGACCTTCTCACTCTCTACTATTGTCTGAAAGGAGGCTGTGGTGCAGTGGGGGTTAGGCTCTTCTCCAATTCAACTAGCAATAGGATGTGAGGACATAGCCTCAAACTGCACCAGTGGCGGTTCAGCTGGACATCTGAAAGCATTTCTTCATGGAAATGGTTGTTTAAGCAGTGGAGCAGATTGCTCAGGGAGGTGGTGGAGTCACATCCCTAGAGGTGTTCAAGAAATGACTGGATATGGCACTTAGTGCTGTGGTCTACTTTATGAAGTGGTTTTCAGTCAAAGGTTGGACTTGGTGATCTTGGTATTATTCAATCTAAATGATTCTGTCGTTCTGTGCAAGATGACCTTGAACAACAGACATCTCACTGGGTATTACAATGAAAATCATGCTCCCTTCCTTCCTTCCTTCCTCCTTTCCTTCTTTCCTTCTTTCCTACCTTCTTTCCTTCCTTCCTTCTTTCTTTCTTTCCTTCCTTCCTTCTTTCTTTCTTTCCTTCCTTCCTTCTTTCTTTCTTTCCTTCCTTCCTTCTTTCTTTCTTTCCTTCCTTCCTTCTTTCTTTCTTTCCTTCCTTCCTTCTTTCTTTCTTTCCTTCCTTCCTTCTTTCTTTCTTTCCTTCCTTCCTTCCTTCCTCCTTTCCTTTCCTCCCTTCTTCCACATCCCCCCAAATGTCTGCAGTAGTTAATTCTGCTGATCACACATCTGCATTTGGCATGTGGTGATAGAAGAACAAAAGCTGACCAGAAGGCAATTAGCAGACTGCATTTGTAGACTGTTCCTCCCAAAACTTCAGAGCCCTGTAAACTTTTTCCAACACTTGTAGTAATTGCAAACTGTAAGTGGCTTTTTACTCAGAGCAAATTTTCAGTGAATCACAGGAAACATGCAAAACTGAGCTGAAAGGAAGTTTTCTTTTAAAATGCTTGTTTTTAATCAGCATCTGATTTAAACTTAAAGAAACAGCTGAACTAATTCTTCATCAGCTGAAGACAATATACATTTGTTGTGCCGTAATTCAGTGTAACTGTTTTCCCATCAGGACTTGAGCCCAGCCAAGCCAACTATGCACCCAAACCCCACAGATGCTTTACAACTTCCACAATCAGTTTGCAACAATAACAGCAAGCTAACCAACCCTTCCTATGAAATATCTCACGGACTAAAAGAACTGAAAAGCTCTGTATGTGCTAATTTGTTTTGTGTGATTACTGCAGAGTATAAATCTAAAAAAAAAAAAAAAAAGATCTCTCTCTTTGGTCACACTGGTTTGTCTTTTAGTGAAAGGGACTGTAACTTAGCTAAGCAGAAACTTGCACAATTTTTCATAAGAAACTTGTCACAACCTGCAAAAACCTGAAGGGGCAGACTGTAATTTTACTCAAATTTTCTTTTCTGCAGATTACATCCCCACTTACACCATTGTAAGAGAAGGCTAAGACTATCTAAGAATCTTGGGTTTGACCTATTTGTTGTCAGAGGCTCTTAAATGTTTGGAAATGAGACAAGGAGGAGTACAAACACATTCAGAAGAGAAGTGAGCTTTACTGATGTATATCATGTTAACAACTTCCCACCATAAAGATCATTAACTGGATTTGTTCAGCTGCCAATATTTGATGGTGTTTTGACGGGACAGATTTATCTTCCCTTTTGCTTTAGATCCTTAGTATCCCCTATGTGTTCAAAGATGCTTTTTGGTTTCAAGTAAAAAATACTTATCTTCGTGGAGCATGTTCAATTTAACTGTCAGCAGGTGCTCTTCTAAGTAAGGAGAATGCAATTGCTTTACCTCAACTCTAGTCTCTCCTCCAAGAAAACCCCAGGAGGGCCTTTAAACTCCTGGGAAACAAGCGAGGTGAATACTAGTTCAGCATCGTATGATTCAACATTTTTACACTCTATCTGGCCTGTAGAGAGGGAACAGAACCACTGCATATTCACATGTGTAGCTTACGGCTGTTCTGAGGGAAAGGAGCAAGGCATGCCAAGTAGAGGTCAGCAGCAGCAAAGCTCTTAAACATATTCACCTAGCGGAAGAGGAAGCTTAACCTACCCTGGAACTTCCTCTTGACTCTGATTTTCTGCAGATTATCTGTGGAGCCTCCTGAAGTCTATTTCTAAATGCCAATCCTTTTAAAAGGTGGCACCTCAAGTGAGGTTAAGACACTAAGTTCCAGCTTCCTTTTAAGAATAAATAATAAAAACACACATATATCTAGTCTTTACTGTTTATATTACCTACATTCATACCACGTCCATCTGAATTAGTTTTTACATTATATTTAGAAAAGGCTGTGAGTTGCTAATATGCCTGGAGGGTATTTATTATTATTGCACATTCCTAATGCTTAATAATTACTAAACTATTGAGAAGCCACTGTTACTTCTGAAGAACTTTTCAAAGCCATGCCCAAGCTGTTGTAGGCTACGTGACTGTTCCACTCAAAAATGAACCTTCTCCAGAAGCCATCAGTGCACTAACTCTCTTCTAACTCTGCTTTGACAACTCATCAAATCTGATTTCATAGCTGCTGGTACATGTTAAATGCCATGTTCACATGAGATAACTCGCTCATCTGTCACAAACTCACTCACCTGACCAGTTCTGACTTTCTAAACCACTCTGACAGAGTAGCTTTGTGCAGGCAGGCTTTTCACCTGAGGGGAAATTTTTTTCCTGCATCACTATAACCTTATCCTGGATCTGGTATTGTCTACTCTCATTTTGTTTACCCAGCAGGAAAACGGAAAGTTGACATGAGAATGATGCTGTATGCTTTGGCTAGTTTGAAATGCAGCTGTGCTCACATTTGATTTGGATCAAACTTGTACTGATCCAGTAGAGAACAGATGCAGTATTTTTAATAATGGAAACATGGCCTCAACTCTGCTTGCTCATATTTTTGAACTGTCCTCTCGTGTACTAATAGGCAAACATGCTTCTGTTTTTACAGATGGGCTCTATTTTAGGCTCTATTTCAAAAATCAACAATTAATGAGTTGGAGCTACAGGTCTTTCTACTGAAAGCCAATATACCAATCCCATGACTTCATCAAAAGTTCAGAATAAAACTTCACTGGAAGAATTACAATCTGTCACAGGCAGGCTACATCCCAGAGTCATGCAGATGACATCTTGATAATCATTGTCACAAACTAAAGATCTTAATTGAGCAGCCAATGACCAAGAATTCACAGAAACCACCTGAAACCTCTTCACTAAATAAACAAAAATGGGCGATTGAATCTTGATTCTCAGGCAATAATCTTATCACACATTGGGATCAGAAGAAGATTCTCACCAACCACAGCCAAACAACACAAAAATGCAGTAGGTTTTAAGAGTGTTTTGTTTGGGATCAATAAGCAAGTCAGTACTACTGATGTGTACTTTTACTTATGGTTTGTCAAAGCTCATCACTTAAGAGCTCTGAATCTGTGAGAAAACTCCAATGTCTTGATTCTGGGGTTGTGTTTCTCTCAAAAGTTTCACTTTTTATTTTTTGGTGTGTACTGAAAGGCAGTATTCCAGAGAGCACTGTAGAAGGGCCACAGCAGACTAACTCCTCTAGTACGGTATTCAGTGACCACTCTACACCTGAGCTTTATTTGCTAACACTGAGGTTTGCTCACACAAATCTCCTTTTCTTGTTGAGAAAGGTCTGAATACACCATTTAGCACAAATGGCTCTTTGGTTACATTTTTTTTTCTGTGGAAGATTGTTTCACATACCTCCAATCTTGGCATTAAAGGCGATTCCTACTGTGCAGTGTGAGTTGTTTGCCGTGGCTGCCACTTCTCCAGCACAACGGGTTCCATGCCTGCAGTCAGACAAACATTTTTCCAAGTAAGCACAAACCATTGGGATTAAAAGCTTCGAGTTTGCTTATCCTCAGGTGTTAAGTGCACAACTATCCACAGTGTCTTGCACTACTTAACCACTCATAGTAATTTATACCCATGTTACAATATTCCTCTGAACATGTTTTAACATTATTATCACAATCACATTATACTCTTCATGCCTACTGGAGACACTCACAGTTTGTAATAAAGACATAATGATACATAATTCACAGAGAGGAGTCTTAGATATCAGTTCTCAGTTTCGAACCAAATCCTGCATTTAAATGTTTGTCCAGAATTCTCTCACAACCACTCATATTGCTAGTATGCGTACCTCCATCCAGCCTCCAGCAGGGACAATATTCCACGAGGAAGATGAGACTGCACCATTGCCCACACTAGGGTTTAGAGATGAGGGCAAGACTAGCTGTATGCCAGGTGTGCTCAAAGCTTAGGCATATCCTGGTCCTGGGCCAACCCTCCAAGCCTGCTGCCTTTCTGGGAGGGGCAAAAGTGTCAGAAGCACCCTTCACATCAGAGGTATACTCTGTGCCTGGAAGGAACAGCTGGGCTGCAAGTGTTCAAGAAGCTGCTGATGGAAAACACAAAACCTCCAGTGGTTGTTCACTCCCTTCCCCACTGTGCAAAGCCACAGTGGGATGCCTTGCCTAGCTGTGATCCACGCTCTCTACAAGGTGACGGTCATTATCCATATGGTCTCCATGGCAGGAAATCTGCCCCTCTGTTTTGTGATTTTTGCCTTGAATATTGGTTTCACAGGGTGTTTCCTACCAGTAAGCCATGACCTCACCCTTGTGCAGTTAAGCAGCTCCATTGCAGAAACGTGACACAAGCAAGATGGAGCAGGCAGGGAACTCTAGAGAGGTGTTGTGGAGAGGAGATACAAAGTTTCAGACCAGACAACAAAAGAGATGGGTAGTTGATGAGACAAAGATAAAACGATAATATAAAGCTTGGGTCACCACAAAGAAAGAAGTTTAAGAAGTCAAAGTGAGAAACAGAAAACAGCATAGCAAGCACCCAGAGGAGGCTAACTGAGGTCAGTTGTGTACACAGGCGCTCTTCTGCTTGTGGCTGACAGACTGCTTGCACACACAAATGGAGAACACAGGTGTTTTTTAATTAAAGTTGATGTTCATATTACAGACAAGAATCACTGTTGCTTATCCTTAGCACAGCTTGTTTTGGGTAGAGTCATTCTTTATTTCATTATTATTAGTGTGACTTTTTCCCCTTACCATTCTAAGACTCTTAGACAGGAAACACTAAGATAACTTGTTTGGAATGAATTAATGTAAAACAGGAACAATAACAAATAGGACTAGGAAAAAAAGACAAGAAACAAAAAAATAAGCTATATAAGTGATTAATACTAAACTGTTAAAATGTCAAAGGATAGAATTTAGTTTATTAGGCAAGATATACAAAATCTATGAGAAAAGTATAATATTTATTAACACAATCGAAGTGACAAGTTGGATGTTGATTAATTCTAAAGCCAGATCAAGATTTCACAATTATATTATCTCAACTAATTTCCTATTAATCTGTCACAATTCATCATTTGTTTGCCAAACTTGACCAGAGAATTTTTCAAGACTAAATCTTAAGTTTATTTTCCATATGAAGACTAATTTTAAAGCCTAATTCTTCGTCATTTGAAGAAAGCCTATTTGACTTTAATTGCTAAACAAATGTTTTATCCATTTACAGAATTTTTTAAAATGCCTGAAGTAAATAATTCAGAAATCACAGATGAAAACAAGTTTTTAAAAGATCACTCTTTCTTTTCAAGTATTTTCAAGTAGTCTCCTAGTTCTGCATTGGAAGTAGTGTCTTTTAAAAATGTGTGTCTTAAAAGTAGTGTCTTTTAAATGAACAGACCTGTCTTAAGAATTATTTAAAAGCCATGATTCCCAAACATCCCTTCTTCTCATGATTTTGTTAGGTGTCACACACAAGTTCTGAGGTGTTATCACCCGAACATCAAAGCACGTATGACTATACTCTAGAAATGGAGAAAAACCTGCACACATCAGCTCTGTGCATATATTTATTAATACATTATTGTCTGCCCGGTGAAAGGCATGTGGCTGAGCTGCAGCAGCTGAGACAGGGACTGTATTGCTGAGAAACCCCTCATGGGTACCAAGTTTGGGAAGCAGTGATGGGAGGAGGGTTTTTCAGGAGAGAAAGTGGACTGATAAAAGGCACACCTGAAGGAGGGAGGATACTGAAGAAGAATGGAAGAAAGAGCTCATATTTCTCCTTGGCTCCAAATAGAGTATATGTATACCTGTTACTTTGGTAGCTACATCCAACAAGCCCCATCAAAAAGATTAGAATTCCACTGTATCAACAAACATGTTGGCTACCCCAGCGCCAAGTAATGTGTGCAACATCAGGTCTGCTGACACCTGATGGGATGCCCTTTTTTTCAGAGGGAAAAATGGATTTTTGCACAGGAGTTAGCAGGGCTGATTGACAGAGCTTTAAACTAGATTGGAAGGGGCAAAGAGTCAAAACCAGGCTTGCCAGTGATAATGGGATGGAACACTGAAATTTGAGGGACTGAGGGCTGGTGAGATTCTTCCGTCTGCTTCCCAACATGTTGGTTACAACTAACCGCAGTTGAAATGTTTCTAACACCAAAGCATGCAGCATGAGGAACAAGCAAGAAGAGACAGAACCTTTGATCCAGTTCCAGATATATGATATAACTGACATAAGTGAAGCCTGGTGGGATGAGTACTGTGACTGGAGTGCCCCGTTGGATGGTTACAGGCTCTGAAGAAGGGATAAGGCATGGCAGACAAGGCAGGAGCATGGCAGTTTATGTACCGGAGGGGCGGGAATGTATGGTGCCGGCAGTTGGCAATGGCACAGTTGAGAGTCTCTGCATAAGGATTATGGGACAAACAAATAAAGTGGATGTCACTGCGGGGGTCTACTATAGGCCATCCAGCCAGGATGATGACAGTGATAAGGAATTCTTTAAGGAACTAAGTGACATCTCTAAGTCAATCACCCTTGTCCTTATGGAGGACTTCAATTTGCCAGATGTTAACTGGGAACACCACACAGCTGGTACAAAGGTCCAGAAGATTCATAAAATACTTGGATGATAATTTCATGGTACAGATACTAAGAGAGATGACTAGGAAAGGTGACCTCCTTGATTTATTGCTTTGATTGGTCAACAGAGAGGCTCTCATGAGTGAAGTGGCAAGAGATGGCTGTTTGGGCCACAGAGACCACGAAGCAATCTCTGTTGACAGAAGGAAAAGTGCCAGCAAACTTCAACCCTGGATATAAGGAGACCAGACTACAGGCTGCTCAGGGAACTAGTTAGTAAGGTTCCCTGGGAAAACACTTTTGAAGGTGCTGGGCTCCATCAGTGCTGGTCACTTTTCAAGCAGCACCTCCTAAGAGCAAAGGAGCAGGCATTTCCAAAATGTCAGAAGTCAAGCAGAAAATGCAGAAGGTTGGCTTGCCTGAGCAGGGATCTTTTTCTTGAGCTAAGGCAAAAAAATCGAAGTGTATGTCCAGTGGGACAAGGTCAAGTGACACTAGAAGAATAGAGAGATGCTGCTTGCCACTGCAGGGATAAAATTCATGTAAGCCAAAGCTCAGAAGCTCAGTTAGAGTTAAATCTGAGCAATATTGAGAAAATCAAATGAACTTTTTAAAATACGTCAATAGCAAATGGCAATGCAGAAATAACATTAGCCCATTACATGATAAGGATGGTCTCACAAACAGGGAGATAGACTAGACAGAGATGTTTAATGCTTTTTATTGCTTCAGTCTCTGACACTGACGAAGCACTTCTTATAATCAGCTTCCCACTGTTGGAATAAATCATATATGAAACTCAATTTGTTTTAATATGTTAGCTTTCATGGGTCCTTAAATTAATATGTTGTCGTGCTTTAGGAATGGTTCTCCACAATACAGTGCTCCCCCTGAGATTCTCCAAAACACTCTTACTCCCTCATTTTTCCTTGCCCCTCTCCGATGTAGCAGGATGAAAAGGAGAATTGGAGGCACAAAAGATAAAGATCATGGGTTGACTTAAGAACAATTTACTGGAAACAGCAATGAGTTAGGAAAATTAACAGTAACAGCAACAATACTAATGACAGAGGGAATAAGTAAAGAAATGATCCACATGGAAGAAACCAAACCAGTAATACACAATACCAGATGGCTCTCTGCACCGTGTTTTCTTGACAGGAAGGTACCGCTTCTCCCCAGAAGAGAGTCCCTTTCCCCCACCCCCAGCAGCAATGTGTGGTAGTGCAGATTAACCTCCAGTTCCCAGCCATGGCCCCTGCTGGCTACTGCAAAAATTAACCCTGACCTGGCTAGAATGGGGACATATTTCAATTATTCTTTTAAAGGTGAAAGGGAAAACTTCCTAAGCAATAGGTATATAAAAAATCATGTTCTTTCCATACTGGTTTTAAAATTTCTTGTCCCAGATTTTTGTTTGAGGTGTGTAGTTCAGTACAGACTGTAAATTCTATTATTAAAATTAGAAGAGCATTCTGATTAATCAATACACTAATTTTTAAAGTAACTTGATAAATAAATACTATTAAACTGATGCCTGAAGTTCATTAAGTCTACTCTGAAGACTTCTACTAAGCATGAAATCCTGAAAACTACAAACACTTATGGAGGCAGCACAATCAATGAGAAGAGATGAAACATGAGGCACTTTGAAGTTAGTAGTTTTTGTGAATGTATATACATCAAAACACAGATGTGGGGTGCCTGCATCACATGCAACTTGTTTAAAAAGTTGATGCAGTTCTACAAAAAAGCATGACTGAAAGGCCCTTCTACAAAGCCTATCTTGATAAACTTTAAGGGTCAATGCTTCATTTCACTGGATCCTTTTCTAGTTTATGTTGAAGAGCAATAAATTCCCAGCACTTTGAAGAGACTCTCAGCTACAAGGTTTTGCAATTGTTATTTGTGTTAAAGTCAGGGTGACATAGTGTCAGAGAATAGAAACATGAAAGAAAGCTTGGTTATAAGACATTCTGCACATCTACAAATGTGTCAGGTAGGACCTCCAGGTAGGAACCTGAAGTCTACCAGAAAGAAAAGGAATTAAAAGAAAAATCTTTTTTCTTGTTGGTTGCCTGGTTTATAAGGAGAGGCATGAATAATTGTTAATCATAGACAGGTTTAAGTTCACGAGGCCAACAGCTAAAAGAAATAAGATGTCACAGGCATTATTGTCAATAAAAGTTGTACTTATATGCTGACAAAGTTGGACAGCACTTCCCACCATAGAACCGTCTTTTATGATTCTACCTAGCTTTAACTGCTTTAGCTAGTTTTTACATTCCAGGCAAGTAAGTACAACTTTTTGAGAAGTGCTATTTTCATTTTTGTGTATGAGGGAGACAGAACACAATGAACAAAGAAAATATGCAGGCAATTAAGACTGATTTTCTTCTCTTTTTATAAGAGGATATTTGGCATTCTGTCATTAATGCCAGTTATCCATCATAAGTCAGCAACATGTCAAAATCCTACTCAAAAAGAACTTGGTAAAAACTATTTTTGCCCATGCCTTCATTATTACATGGAGAACCTGAAATAAATTGTTGAAGAAATTCACTTCTATGAATACAAATATGTTACTTTTTTCTCCTGGATGCATGAAAAATTCTTGGGCACCTGAATGCTGAAGGTACAGTGCTTTGATGGCTCTCTTAAGAATACGAGGGGAGAAACTTAAGAGCGACATACGAATGTGCTACACACTAATGTGCTACACAAAGTAACATTTCTTCTTAGATGGCTCAGTATTTGACGGAAAGAGAAAAGGATGTTCTGTGATTAACTACCACACCCTATTCCACTGACATAATTGCAATATCGACATATGTCTTTCAAGAATCACTCTTAATTTACCTTTCTGAAGAAAAAGAAGTTATAAGGCATTACGAACACCCTTAAGACAAAAGTTAGTTAAGCTTGCCTCTGAATGTTTAGAGTAAGAAAATATTCAGAGGTAGTGAAGATAGCTTTTGGTAATTTGAAAAGCCCCTGGCATGTAAATGGGCTCTCCATATCGAAGCCTCCATGTCTGGCATTTATTCTTTGAATTCCAGAAGCACTCTGGTGACAATTTCTTTGCAGTACTTTACTCTTCTGAAATTCATCAAGTTCATCAAGGACAAAAAAAGCTCAGGAGACTGGAAGATTTGAAGGACCCCCTGCTTTTCATTACACTAAAACATTACAGTTCAGCCAACTTCAACTTGTAACCAGTGAGTCTTTTCAGAATGCAAACTTAAGGAGAAAAGACTTTCAGACTACTTCAATGCAATCCCACCACAAACATCTCCGTGCATACGACTAATTTACTGAGGTTTACCATAAGATAGGGAGCACAAGAATTAGTTTGGAAACAAGTGAAGAAAACAGTGAGGGGTTGACGGGTAGTGGGATTTGTTGTTCTTGGAGGTTTTTAATCCATGGAAATATCTACAGAAAAGAAGAAAACTTCACATTCTTTGCTAATTCTATACTGCATATATGGTAAGATTCAATATTAAATAACTGTAAAATGGTTAGAATAGGTAGTCTCAAAGTTTATATAAGGTTATGTACGTTTTAAAGAGTGTACTCGAACAACCTGTTTTTGATAATTTTCAGTTTCCTTTCTAAGCATAATTATATATACTTCCTATGTATAAAGGCAATGCATTACTACTAAGAAATAAAAATCCAACTTAGTCACCATTATAAATTAGAGCAGAATCCCAGAGATCTGGGAACATGAACTAAACTATATGGTTGGTGAAGGTTGAAAATTGTTATAGCACTTAAAGTTCCTTTATTCCAGTAATTTTCATCTATGGGGAGAAAAAGAATGGAAATTTAGGCAGCTACTGCTACCTGTAGGAAAAAACTGAGTTGGCATTTATTTTTTTAAAACTCTTCTTTAGTTAAACTTTCAAATGTTTTCAAAGTTGTCTTTTACACGGGAATATAATCCTAAACAGGGAAATGTGGTATCTGAGGGATCACAATGTAATAACAGCTGGAGAAAAAAATGTATTTCAACTGCAATCATCTGAAATGCACTTCATTGCATCCCAGAGTAATGTCTTATATAGTGCTGAATAAGTAATATTTTAGAGCTGTTCATGTGTAAGTGGTCTCTAATAAACTGAAGGGTGGCAAGTACTTTCCAAACTGGTACCAGGTTGAGATGTTGTTCTAGGAACAACTGAATAAGGACATAAAAAGGAACTGTCAGAAGTTACAAGCATAGGCAAGGGAAAACATCAATCTTTTGCCTTTAAAACACAATCTGCTACAGCTGAAAACTAGTAATAAAACTACTTACCAAAGAAGAGATATTTGGATATTAACAGTGGAGAAAGATGACAGAGTAAATGCAAAAAACAAGTTACACAAATCTTCAATGTGAGATATCAAGAAAAATGCCAAAGACCTGGGTGTCATCACAGGCGGGATACTGTTTCTCAGCACAACAGTGTTGTAATGTGGTTACAGCACAGGACTGGAAGGTCTCCAGTCAAGGTCCCCAAGGCTAATGACCTTTTGCATGTTTATGGGAAGTTACTTTAGATTAACTTGAAAATATCTCATATATTTATCACAAATAAAATCAAAGATGACAGCATTAAAACAAACACATGGAACACTTCACGTGTCAGACACGCAAATCTTAACAGCATGCGTAGCAGCAATGCTGCCTTGCCACTCTCAGCATTTGGTAACTATTAGCAGCTAATTTGACACAAGTGTGAGATTCTGATATAAGCCTAGGAAAGGAATATGCCTCTACAATATAATTGGCATTTTACGGTTTGGTTTTTGTGAGTGGCCACATAGAATGAAAAATAGCAAACAAAATCAGCAAATAATATATTTACTCAACTACAGAGTTTAACATATTAAAAATAAAAACAGTTCTTTACTGATGTCTTAATATGCCTTAATCCAAGGGAAAATTTTTATTCAGACTCTTTTCTGGAAGAAAAACACATTGTTGAGAAGAAATAAAACAGTTCAAACACCAGGAAACAGCAAAACTTTCAGCTGAGCTTTTCTTCTCATACAGCCTTTCATAGTAACTGCACAGTAACCTTCTTAAGGTGGGCAGTCCTATTCCTTTTCTTATTCAATAAACCAAATCACAAGTAAATCCAGCACAGATTAGGTCCTGTGCTCTGGAATTAAACCTGTTCAACAGAACATCAAGGCTAGTATTACCTTGGAATGGTATTTCACTACCTACATATACCTAATGAAAAGGACTATTTTGTCTACTTTTGAAACTGAATATGAGGCTGCTTAAACTTCAAGGCTCCCCTGCCACACAAGCAAACTGGTCTACCAAATTCAGATTGGTTGAAAGGCTGTGTAAAGGATGGAAAGTCATAGAACAAGGAGGCAATTTTGGCAGCCTCTTCTGTGTACAACCTAAAGAATGGAGGAGGAAAGGAGCCTTATCACTCTGTACAACTGCCTGAAAGGAGGTTGTAGCCAGGTGTAGGTTGGTCTCTTCTCCCAGGCAACCAGTAATGGGGAAGCGAGGACACAGGCTTAAGCTGTGTCAGGGGAAGTTTATGTTTGACATTAGGAAGAAGGTCTTCACAAAAAGGGTGATTGGACATTGGAATGGGCTGCCCAGGGAGGTGGTGGAGTCACTGTCCCTGGAGGTGCTTAAGACTAGATGTGGCACTTAGTGTGATGCCTAGTTGACACAGTCGAGTTAGGTGACAGGTTGGACTTGATGATCTCGAAGGTCTTTTCCAACCCAGTTAATTCTGTGATCCTGTAGCATAAACACTTGAATACCGGTGTACACTGTTCTCATTCTTAATCTCTGAGATTGAACAGCTTTATCACTTTGCTCATTACATAGAAGAAAAAAGCACAAACAAAAGCCCAATTTCAAATCTTGGCTAGCAAAATGCTAAGAGGAACTACTACATTACACAGCTTAATGAGGGAAAAAGTACAAAATCAGGAATGCATTTTTATACAAGAAAAAATATCGGAATTACTTTTTAAAAATAGTTTATTTACCTAATTCTTTACACTTGGGATTACTGGTTGAATACAAAAATTGATTTCTCTGTTCCAGTCTGCAACAGTCTCAGTGACTAGAACACAATCCTAGAATTTAAGATTGTGCAGTATCCTAATAATTTTACTTGCTTAATTTTGAATAACAGCAGAGTAACACTGTACTCTTGCCCAAATAAAGGAATCCTTGAAACTTCCCAAGGCAATTGCTAAAAATAACAAATAGAATAAACCACTTTCCCAGTACCATCTCTTTCTTGTGTGGGACACTGTCCCTCTGTCATATATTAACACTGTCAGAAGATGACAGCAGTAAAGTAACCTACATTGGGTGATTCAGTGCTTCAGTTATCTCTGGCTGAAATCCACAGTATTTCCATGAAATAGAAATACCTTGTTTCTTTGGTGAGAAGAAGAAATAAAGGTGGGTATATGGATGCCCCTCTATGGTTTTCTTGTAAGGCTGGACACAAGCTCTGATTTAAGTGGAAAGATATAAAAGTAAGTGTATTTAAATGAGCAAAAATCTTTGCAGACAGCTTCCTATACTATTTTAACAACGTTTTACATCACTTTAATTTACCCTGGTTCATCTCAAAATAAAATATATCTACCTGGCATAAATATATTTGAGATTTGGAAAATGATTCCTTACACTAATTCTTCACATACAAAAATATGGATAATGAGCACAGTTTAAGATTTTGTTAATGTTTTTTTAATCTAAAATTAGTCTAATTTGGGAATAAGGCCTCAGATTGCAAAGCAAGTTAGTATCACTCCCAATATTATTTTACACTAATCAGAAACTCTTAGTATGTTTTATGAATGGTTCCTATTAATTTTATCTTCTGTTTTATTTATTGTTTTGCTAATGAACTGTTATCAGTGTTTCTGAATATAAAGCTATCCAAAGTTGATGATCTATTACAGTTTTCTACAGTTTTTGAAAGCTTTAGAATAAGAACTGGAATACTGACACAATTACTATTTTGGCTATGCCATGTATTTGCTATTCCAAGGAAAGTCTACCCATATTTATCCAGGATACTACTATCCTTAGAAAACACAGGCTTGGACACAATGAATAAAACTTGTTAGAAAGTTGCTGCTGAAAATTCAGAATATACCACATACAGTGAACATTCCTGTACTTGAGGAAGTTTAATATATACTGGCTGTACCATGTTATCTACACAGTAAGAAGAGCTTTGGTTGATATGAATATAGGTGAAGCAGTTTGTCATCTGTTTTTTGAGAAAAGTGATTAATTAAAGTGAGCAAATTCGCTTTTACACCTGCTTGCATTTCACCTGCTCTTACTATAATGTCTAAAGTCTTAAAAAAGTAATACTTTTTGGATGTAAGAAGACACTTCTATTCTCATTCTACTAAAGAGGTACCAAGAGGTTGAACTGCAAATCAGAGATTAACAGAAACACCTCTACTAGAATAGCTTAGTAATAACTTTCAGAACAAACATTTAACTTCTACACACTTTGTTCTGTAAGCAAGTTATCATACAATATCTGTAAACAAAGCCAGGAATAAAACTTGGGATGAAATTTCTCAGCAATCTTGTACAAGACTCTATTTTCCAGGTTAAATACCCCCATCCTCAGCAGCTTCTCATAGTACATACTCTGTAGACCCTTCACCCACTTCGTTGCCCTTTACTGGACACACTGCAGCACCTCAATGTTCTTCTTGAACTGAGGGGCCCAGAATAGGAAATAGAACCAAGTGTAGCCTCATTAGTGCTGAGTACAGGGGGACAACCACTTCCTAGGCCTGCTGGTCACACTATTCTTGATACAAGCCAGGATACCGTTGGCCTTCTTGGCCACCTGGCTGCACTGATGGCTCATGTTTATCTAGCTGTCAACCAGCACCCCCAGGTCCTTTTCTGTGGTCCGCTTTCCAGTCACTCTGCCCCCAGCCTGTAGTGCTGTATGGGGTTGTTGTGAACAAAGTGCAGGACCCAGCACTTGACCTGGTTGAACCTCATGCAGTTGGCCTCAATCCATTAATCCATTTTATCCAGATCCTTCTACAGAGCCTTCCTTCAGCAGATCAACGTGCACCCAACTTTGCATTGTCCACAAATTTACCTTCTATACACTCAATTCCCTCACCCAAAGCATCCATAAAGATATTAAACAGGACGGGACCTAACACTGAGCCCTGGGAACACCACTGGTGACCGACCGCCAGCTGCGTGCAGCACGATTCACCACCACTCTCTGGGCCCGGCCATCCAGCCAGTTCTTAGCCCAGCAAAGAGTGCACCTGCCCAAACCCTGGGCTGACAGCTTCTCCAGGAGAATGCCATGAGAGACAGTATCAAAGGCTTTGTTGAAGTCCAGGTAGACAACATCCACAGTTTTCCCTCATCCACTAGAAAAGTTGCCTGGTCATAAAAGGAGGTTAGATTGGTCAGGAAGGACTTACCTCTCCTGAACTCATGCTGCCTGGGCCTGATCCCTTGGTTGTCCTGTATGTGCTGTGTGATCATACTCAAGATGATCTGTTCATAACTGTGCCAGGCATTGAGGTCAGACTGAAAGATCTGTGGTTCCTTGGAACTCCCTTCCTGCTCATCTTGTGGATGGGTGTCACATTAGCCAACCTCCTTTCATCTCCCTGGTGTGCCAGGACTGACGACAAATGGAGAGCAGCTTAGCGAGTTCTTTTGCCAACTCCCTCATTACCTTTGGATGAATCCCACCCTGTCCCATAGACTTCTGAGTGTCTAAGTGGCACAGCTGGTCACTAACTACTTCATTCTGGATTGCAGTGGGTCTATTCTGCTACTCATCCCTGTCTACTAGCTCAGGTGATTGGTTGTCCAGGTAAAAGCAAACTTGCCCGCTTTAGTTAAACGACTGAGGCAAGTAAGGCAGTAAGTACCTCAACCTTTTCCTCATCATCCCCAAGTCCAATAAAGAATGGAGATTTTTTCTTGGCCTTCCTTGTGTTCTTAATGTATTTGTAAAAACACTTTTTATTATCTTCTACAGCAATAGCCAGATTGAGTTCTAGTTGAGCTTTCACCTTTCTAATTTTCTTCCTATGTGACCTAATAACATCATTGCAATTTTCCTGAGTTGCCTGCCGCTTCTTCCTAAGGCCATAAACCCTCTTTTTTTGCTCTGAGTTCCTACAAAAGCTCCCTGTTATTGCCAGGCCAATTTTCTTCCCTGACGAATCATCTTTTGGCACATGAGGAAGGTCCACTTCTCTGCCTTTAAGGTTTCCATCTTAAAGTATGTCCAGCCTTCCTGGATCCCTTTATTATTAAGAACTGATCACCTTAATTTCATGCCCATGAGCCTGCTCTGTTACAGATGCATTCTGTACTTAGGTATTTTATCTTCCATTCCATATGTCTGTTTCACAAGGTTTGTATGACAGTATATTATTGGTCATTGTATATCCCGATTCATGTGTTTCATCCACACTGATACCATTATGTATCTCAGGTACTTGAGCAATCTCCTTTTACTTAAAATCTCCACACTTCTGTGCAATGAAAGCACATATGAAACAGAAAACAAAAACTTCTCAATAATATTTTGCATCATTTCTACTGAAATCACATCTAAGCAGAAATGAAAATTATTCTATGAAAGCAAATTTGTAGTTTCAAGCTTAGACCTCCTTGGCAGTAAAAGCCCTTGAAGCCTTTGGAGCTCTCAGAAACAGTTTGGGGGAATTCTTTCAGGGAAAAAATTCCTGCTTTCATCAAGGAAGATACTGATAGATGCTGAAGATACAAGGATCCTAAAGTCATCACACAAAAATGAGGAGCAATACAGTGATGTGCACGCAGGTCACAGATGGATTTTCACCTATTCTGCATACTCCATTTCTAATAGTGGATGACTGCTGTGACAACATTTTAAATGAAATTAATTTTAAAGAAATTAATACCACGTAACTCTGGATGTCCACTATATTCCAGCTCAGAGACACACTTTCTATTAATTTTGAATTCTGAGTGCAATTTCAACTGCACTGTGCCAGATATGTACTGTGCTTAATCCTAAATTTCATTTGATGCTGTTCTGCGTTAAACAGACCTCTTATTTTTCCTTAGAGACTCATTTCAAAGATGAATGAGGAAATTGCTGAAATAAGTTCAAGTTCTACTCTTATCTGTGTTGATAATTGCTTTTTAATGAAACATGTCATTGATTCAGCTGGAGCAAAGTTTCCTTTTAATTGGAAAAGGGGTTTCAGCATAAGAAGACTAAATTACTCACATACCCACTACACTACAGAACAAGTTAGCATCTAACTTAGCTTAGTTCATCTGATGCTCATGGACTCTCAAGAAGAGAAGTGCAGGGACATAAGTTTGGGCTGAAAGCAGAAGTAACACCTACCTTCTCATTACATTGTCTTTGTCACCCCGTGATGTACCTAGTCAACAGCCTCACCATCACACATTCTGGATAAGTAAATAAGTCATAGTCTCTACCTCAATTTTCTAAGAGCAGACATTTGATGATTGCTTTGATTCTGTATAGCAATACAAGTAATTTTCAAACCAGGTTAAACATAGACCCATCATTACAATCTACATCTGTGATATCTGTTTCTTTACTTCTATATCTGAATTTCTCTATCTTGACTATTTTCCTCCAGGAAAAAAAAAGAAGATAACTTGTCTTCAAGAGAGAAATCTGACTTTGCTAAAAGAGTCCAAGGTTATAATCTGACTGTATCTTTGAGAAAAATTACAGAATCACAGAAAAGTAAATCAAGGCTATAAAAACAAACCTGTCAACAGCAACAACCTTACAAATGCACATTTTTTTCATTTGTAAAAGAAGTAATATCTGAAAATTTTAAAAAACCCCTAGTAATGTCATTAAGACATTAATATCTATCAAAACTTTGTAAAGTTCAACCTTTAATACTTTAGTATCTATAAGAATGCTTCAATTTAAAAGCTTTTGACACTGGATTCACAAGTGCTTTATCAAACCTATAATTAGAGGTCTGCCTTGATGCCACAGACATTAGAGGGGTAATCAGTGTTACACCTGTGCTGGCTGAAGTCTCAATGAACCACATTTTGCACTGCCTTTGTGCTAACTGTGAAATCTCTGGCAAAATCAATTACCATATATGCAATGTGGATCCACTCTTCAACCTTCTCCAATACCTATAGTGTCTGAAAAGGGAAAAGCACAGCAAAAATGTATTTGTGCTCTCAAATTCTATTCAGCTGTAGACCTGCATGTATACACGTATGCAACTTGAAACTGGTCTACCATTTTATCACATCAAAACTTGCCTACTGTAGTTGTAAATTCTCCCCTGCTAATTTCAAAACATCTAAATACAGACACATACTTAGAGGAAATATCTACTCTGGGAAAAAGACTATCTGAAAAGACCTCTAATTTCTAATTCTCCATAGAAAAGAATTCAGGAAAGTTTGTATCCCTCCTATTGTTGACTTTGAATTGTAAGGGAATATCTGACTCATTGTGATCGGTAATTTACATAAAAAAACTTGAAGCAGTTGCATAATGCTTCAGAACTTAATTTTATTTGTGAGCTCATTGTCTAGTACTTCAGTAATTAGAAACAGAAAAAAGGCTTTCCTTAAGTATTGTGGTTAAATCTTTTAAGATCATGAGACTCTTATACATCATAAAAAGGAAGAGCACTGTTCCTCAAACACTACTTATGCAGTAAAAAATACTGCTTAGTGACTGATACCAGGGTAGAGAAAATGGACTATTTTTTCATCTTTCAACTGGAATTCTAGCTGAATTTGTTTTCTGTTTATTCCTCTGTTTGACTTATCTCACATTCAATGACTACTCAAAGAATTGCCTTTCCTATGGCTCTCAAAAAATTATAAATCATAACACTTACAGTCTTCAGAGGGGACTATGTAACACAGTGTGATAATATAATGAGCAGATTAGAAGACTTTAAAAAAAGGCAATTTTTGGCAGTCTGATGAAACCTTAATATGAGATTTTCCACTATTGAAGCTGGCGCCTGGATCAAAAGGCTACTGAATCAAGGCCTGTAGTCCAGTGAATTTTAAAATGTCTTGTCAATATGAAATGCTGTTACCAAGGACTGATCATAAACACCAGTGATGAGAGCGCCTGTCGTGGGTAGGTGAATTGACTGAACAGAGACTGCCTCTCCTCTAGCCTGGCTAATCGTCCTCAGCTTCCAGCAATTCTAAGGTCCCACTTACTCTCAGAAAACTTCAAATGAACAGACATTTTATTCTGAAAGAGGAAATCATGACAACTTCAAAACATCGATACTTAGTTCCTTTTCTGTTCTGTTTTGATGTACACCTCATCTCTTCCCATAGGCTAAAAACTTGTTTTACATTAAAAGAAAAATATAGTCAAATGCAGCATATAGTGAGGATTCATACTTCATATTTTTACAATATTTTCATTCCAAGAAAAGAAAGTTTTCTTCTAAAAAATTCTACTCACATATTTTCAGTTCTACCCTGAGAGAGCAGAAACGAAGCACGTATGATGATTGCCCCTGAGGTATGGCAACATGAAGGACAAGCAGGCTGTATAACAGCACACAGAAGTTCTAAGTAACATTTAGCACAGAAAGTGAAGAACAAATTGCTCCAAATGAAACTGTAAAATTATTATACTTCATCACAGTAAAAATCTGCAAGCTGCAAAGTTTGTCTCCCTTATTTTTATAATTTTACACTGGAATCTTTAACTACTGGCAAGCAACAACTACTGGCATAATCTAATATCTCATGGAGTAAGATATTCTCCATGCTGCATCATGCCCCTAAGGCACTTGGTTGGGTCATGACCTGGTTCTGGCCAGGAGAGGATTAACTTTTGCTGCAACCAAGAGGGATGTGGCCAGGACCCTGGAGTTGTTTGATACCACCTGGAGCCCTGAGGGGAAGAAGGGTGTTGTTCTCTTTGCTCCTTTTCTGGAGTGTGAGGTCAGGAGATGGGTTCCTCCTGGTGAGCAACTGTGTGTGAACTGTTCACCTATCCTGTACATGCTGTTATTAGTATTGTTGTTGTTACTGTCTGGTCTTCTTATTTCATTGCTGATCCTTGTAAATTATTCTTATCTCAATGCATGATCTTCACCCTTCGTGCCTCCAACTCTCCTCTCCAGCCTGCTGTAAGGGAGGAGCTGGAAGTGAAAGGAGTGCCACATGGTCTTTAGTGTTTAGGGGGAGCACCATTTCTAAACCATGATGGGTCGCTAGGTCGTAACTAACTTGGAGACTAGCTGATGAATCACTAACAATGCTCCTCGTAAAAAGTGGCATCTCAGCCTGTAAGCTGAAATAGACTGAACCTACTTCACGACTAACATCTGCTAAAATTGCAGCACAATAGGATGTGACCATAACAGCAAAGAGTTTAAAATCAGAATAGAAATAAAACATGATCTATCAGGATTGCAGCCACTGCTGCAGCTTCTACACCAATGGCATCTGACTGCGTGGTTCAGAACCTGATTTTCACAAATGAACACGTCACCAGTTTAGAGAAAATAACCCAAAACCTGCAGTTTCCTAAGAATCCTAACGAAGTCTATTAAATTTGCAGTGACACTGAGATATGCTAGACTCCTGACATTCAGTCATTGATAGCTGGAATCAACAATACCACACTCAGTGTAAGTATTTGCTCCATTGATCTGAAATATATATGCATTTTAAGTTAATTCTCTAGCCTAAATTACCTTCCCATTAAGGAACATTTGTATGTTATCAGAGATGCTTTTCTGGCATCAAATAGACCAAACTCTGCCGGTTGACAGTATCACATAATGCTTTGTTTTTTAAGCCTCCAGAGGCTGGAGAAAGTCAAGTTGAAAAGTCAGGGTACAGAAGAAGAGCAAACACAATCGAGATTCCCTCTGAATAAAAGTCTTTACCTAAGAGCTGATACCATACTCCAATTGAAAGCACAATACAGTGCAGCAGTGCTTTTCTATACACTTTCTCTTCCTTTCAGTTTTATCTGCAGCACACAACACAGCTAATTTCAAATCAGTAGCAACAGACGCATACCAGGAGTCAAAAGGCACAGACTGCATAGAAAGATACTCCCAATTGTCAGCACTCCTTTCTATCACACTGCTGCTGTAGGAACCTTTTGAGGTGATCTTTCAAGCCAATGAGAAACTTCAGGCTCCCTGTGTTTGACTGTGCTCAGTTCTTCACGTCTTTGCACTTTACAGGTATCTGTAAAGCAGTCAAGGAAGCTTTGAAATTCTTCTACTGCCTATCCAGGACGAAACAGAAGCTGATCTGCCTGTCAAGTATCCTGTATCCAATCTGATTAAATGACTTTGGACATACTACAGGCCTTCAACGTAAGCAGACAGTATAAACTAGCAGTTTGTCACTCTTGGAAGAAAATTTAACCTTTGGCATTTTATTGAGCACCTACATTAATGTGATTGGCAAAGGAAAGAAATAATGAATCATAATGGATGCCATGGCAAAACAATACCAGTGTGTTGGATCAAACAGGACTGAAAATCACCAAGTCACTAACTTTTTGTTTGTGAGAAAAGATGTAAAGTTGTTCCCATATTGCAAAGCTTAGACATAAGATTCTGTTTCTAATGATTTTTGAACAACAAGAACTGTTGTCTCCCAAAGACCTTACACTCATTAAAAAACAATTTAGAAGATTATTGAAATAAATTATTTATGTAGTGGGATGCATCACTGAAAAATGTTGAAGAAGCATCCAAAGAGTGACTCAGTATTTCCAAAACAGAAACAACAGCTCACTTTTACTTTTCTTATAAAAATTGATTAAGAACTGCATTAAACTGGTATTATTTAAGGGAGGGGTTTTTTTAAGTTTCTCTGTTTTATAAAAGTACCTGTCACCATAGTAAGACCTAAGCTTTGAAATATCATCCCCAACAAATTTCTTATGAAACAGAAAAACTCTTGTTTGTTTGGTCAAAATAGAAAAATACTATGAACATTTCTGTTTTCTTCCTGAGGCTACAATAGGTACAGCACCATTTCAGTGATCCCATCTGCATTCTGTCTATGGACCTGTGACTGATAATGCCTAGTGTGTTAAACATAGATGTTAAAAAATAGCAGTGGAATAACAGAAAAAGAATAAAGCAGCAGTACTCAGCAGTAAACCAAAACAAGATGCTTTGCATAGCTGAACTGACTTCATCCCCAGCTGACTGCCTCTGAGCAAAAGGAAACTCTAGTATAGGCCTGTACCATTTACAAGCTTCGTGATTTGCTGCCAATTTGTAGAAACCAAAGTAAATTTCTGGCAGTACGCCTACATACCATAGTAGTTAAAGAAACTATCATCCCACCCATTTTGACTACAAGCCTTGAAAGACTAATCTAATAGTTGTTCCTACCCTCCTGTTCTCCTTAGCTAATAGAAGATGTAATGTAAAACCCACAAAATATAATTTTGGAAAGTGCCACTCTGGTGCTCACATTAAAGCAATCCACAGCTAATTTTTTCTTGTTCCTTTTTCCTCACCAATAAGTCTCAGTAACAGAAAGTCTTCACTCTAATTAAAAGTGAAAAGCTAGTGCACAGATGTTTCTGTAACCTGATGTTTCACAGCTGCATGCAAAGCTGCCCAGACACCTGTTTATTTTTACAACAATTCCTTTTACTCTTTATCATTCTATCACTTAAGGTTGGATTATAAAATGAGACAGAATAAACTAGATCATTTCACAAAACAATGGTGCATTTGTACATCCCACCTTCACTGAAAGACACAAATCACTATTATGCAATGTTGTCCAGTTGCTAAAGCAGAAAGCAGAAATCAACCAAACTGATTTACACATTATGAAGCCTTTGTAATGCACAGCTTTCAGAATGTTTCCTGGTTGTGTTTAGCTCAACTTCCAGCCACAACTTGAGTATCTAGTGCCAAATGGCCATGTATGCTGGACAATAGGACTCCTGCCACAATTTCTGAAGGTATTTTAGACACAAAAGCCAGACAGGCTGTTAGTTGTGCTTTTCAGTACCTGTGCAGTGGTTTAATTCTTGTTGAGCCCAGAGGCAACTGGGTAGGAAGGGCAAGAGTTGCAAAATTTGAAGGTAGTTAGCTGCTGCTTATGAGGCTCAGTGTATCTGCTAACTGGAAACATTGAGCCTCTAGGAAGAGGTTAGGTTGCCAAGAAATCTTATACTGAAAACATGCTTCATGTATCCTCTGTGTCCAAAAGCTGACTCTACACTGACACTGTACCTCCTGATAACACTGACAAAGCTCAGTACAGCACAGCTTCTGCCCTGCCACCACCACATTTCACCACAGGACCTTGAGGATTGGGCAGTGAAAATACTTAAGAGTGAGGCAAGTAAGAAAACTAAAATTACCCAGGTTCTAAGAGTGAAACAAACCAGTCCAAATTTATCTCCCATATAAAACTTTAACTACTACCAGAAAGCAGACTCCCTTCTCTGGACATGCTTTGTAAGAAAGTGACTTCAGTCCCCAGCCGAAGAAGAAGATTCAGCTGCATGGGTGGAGGTACATGGCTTCTCGCAACACAAGAAAGTCTTTGAAAGTGCACTTAAATTTGGAAGTCTCCAAGTGTACCCTTGCCATGCCCCAACTCCAAGAAGAGGAACACCTTCACACAGATGAGCCAGTGCGTCCCTGAAGTGTGTGCAGGGATAGGTGGGTGGTGGATAGCAGAAGAGAGGGATGTGCTGTGATGCAAACCAGCAGCTCAGCTGAAGAGTATTTGCAGAGGGCAAGTAACGAGGCCCTGTTCTTCTGCCTGTCCTGTTATAACAGCCTTCCCTGCTTTTACAAAGAAGGTTTTGACCAGAAAAGCATTCTCCCATCAAAGTGCAATTCAAGGTTGCTCCAACGGGTTTCTGCAGTCAAACCAGTGTAAAACTTTTGCAACTGACTCCCAGCTTGCACCTGCTGCACTCTTCTGGAGAAAATCTGTTTGTAAGGAATAAACAACACAACCCCCAAAGCATTTCAGCTGTCTAGAGGACAAAGCTTCATCCCTTGCAGTTTCATTTCTGCAGGCAGAATGTACTAAATGTTTTCCACAATTAAAAATAAAACAACCCGAACAAGAAAACAAAATGCACAATCAACATATTGACAGCTAATAGGATTCTTCTTCCTCCAAATGATGCAATTCCACAAAAAGGTACTTTTTTCTGCCAAGTATCTAGTTAAGAAAATGTTACCAACAAAAAACTGCCCTCAAATATCCATGGGGGCAGAAAGGTAGCCCACTTTCTCAGGTGAGGTGTCCTCCCAGAGCTTCTCCAAGCCTTCACCACAGCATATCCAAAGAACAGAGTTGGAATGAGAAATATCAGAAAGCAGAGCTTTGAAGGGGAAAGACATCATTCATTGGGATAGCTCCAACTAGTTATGTGACACAGATATAATCTGGCAGAATTGCCACTTCTGGGTTTGTAAGGTTTCTATCAAGCTCCACATGAAAAATCTCCATCACCTTAAGAGATATCATTAGAGAAAAAAAACCCGCAACAACCTCCATTAACTTGTCTACTTCTTCAATATAAAAATTCTACAAAGTTCAAGACAGTCAGAAACTAAGACACTTGTCACACATAATAACCCCCCGATAACACAATGAAATTATATTCAAGGAAAGTAAGTCACCCCATATATTTTGCCTCCCAAAGGGGTTGAAGATGGTTCATTTCACATGTCCAGAACCCTCAGACTAATTTTTACGGGTTTTCAGATAGCTTCAAATGCTTCAAAGAGTCATATAGTGTGCATAGAAAAGACAAAAAGATGTATTTCATAAAGATTTTAATGCTGGCCATTCTACTTTACGAGGAATCAAGTTCTGTAGAGTTTCATAGATGAATTGGTACTTTCTACCTGATGACCTAGATTGAAAATGTCAAGGGTGTCATGGTGTCTTACTTGTTCTCGTTGCTGGCATCATATCGAGGCATAGGGTCAAAATCATTTCCATTTACATCAAAACTGGCCTGTGAATCCTGTATTCAACAAAAGAAAGAAAACCAGTTTCTAATTAATCAGCCATTGACTCAGGTAGCCTAGCAGGTTCTTACAAGAGAGTAACTAGGCTATCTAATATTCCTGTGGTTTTATGATGACTGTGTGTTTTAGGAAAGGATTATATACAGGATTTATATATTTTATTTTAATTTTGAAAAACAGAGAAGGATAACAAATGCTCTGAAAAAGTATAGGTCCAGCGTCAGGGAGGAAATAGAATACAGTGCTTCATTTAACCAGAAGACTACTTTTCTTCTAAGAACCTTTTGGAAGTTAAGAAAGTTCATTCTCAAAATTGGTATTTGGTAAAGGTTTTAAGATTCAAGAAATTACCCACACAACAATGACTGAAATTTCAGCCATTGTTTCAAGAAATAAGAATAACGTAATTTTCTTAAGAATATTGTTATAAAATTACACCTTGGAAAGCAACACAAACTGCTTCCCCATTTCCCTGGGGGTATAATTGTTTCAAATATCTGAAAAATATCTGTCATTTTGGTCCATATTTATCAGGATTCTTACAGTTGAAAGTAGTTTATAGAGTAAACAGCTGTTGGTTTGTATGGCTCCCATTAATTGATGTGGTAGCATGTGCTGTGTTGATGTGGCAAGCAGCAATTTTTAAACTCTTCTTTGTTCAACACCAGTTATGTATCTACCTCAAATATTTCTATTTGCAGCCAAACCACCTATAATCTGAATATAGAAGCCATTTGTGATCAAACAAGCAGTATGTATGGCTTTGGGGGAATTCCTTGTTGGGGTGAGGAAAGGGGGAGAGGAGGTGGTAAGGAAATAAACAGTTGCTTTAAATTCGGTGGAAGTTCAGTACTGGAATGAGGTGACATGATACAATCTAGGTCAGTCACTGACGAGGTAAAATTATATCCTTCATTTAAATAATTTAAGATATTAAAATGAAAGATGTGTCATGTGCTAGGATCAAACATACATTGGCAAACCGGGCAATTGTATGCCACTTGTGTTTGCCAACCCACCAAGCTGAGTTCCACATGTAGCATGGGGAAGGATACAAATGTAAATATGGCTAATTTGAAATAAGTGGCTTTAAACTGCAGACACCAACGTTGTTTTTACTGGATTGATAAAGATGTTTTTGTCACCTCCCGCTCTTTAGTGCTCTATCATGAAAATAAGTTTGTTGGCAAAAAGCCTTTGTTTAGAGCTCTTTAACAAGATCTACATCTATAATAGGAGTGAAGGTACATGCATGCCTTGCACTATTCATCTTCACCAGTCCAGCTCAATCCAATTATATTTGCTAGTTTTCTTACTTTGTGTGGAAGTACAGCTTGCACACTTTATTTCAGACAAATTATAAGGTCCTCACAGTCACATGCCTTCAGGTAATGCCTACTCCCAAAGAATAGGACAAATCAGCAAAGTGATGCTCTGAAGAGCTTCAAACTCTGACAATAAAACAGGAAGTAACCCACTAGAGAAGAAGCTTATGTTATCCAGCCTCCAAGATATATTAAACCAGCCACCTAAATATGGTGAACCACAAGCAAACAGAAACCTCCTGAGGCAACATGAGACACAGGACACAGAAAACAAAGGACACAGCTCTATCACAAGTTATGAGGGGATTCACTAGAGTTAAAGACATATACTAGAAAGAATATTCTACATCGGTTTTTAACTGAGTGAATCATAAAAGGTCATATATTTTTCCTTTACTATTGTTTCTAGCAGTAAGAGAAATAGCCTCAAAAATTAATACATGGAAGGATTACTATAAAATTACTGTCTTTGAGAAAACCTACTGTCTTGCTAACTAAATGTATTGACCAAAAATGGATTTCAGTTGCATGCTTTAACTGAAAAGCAGTGTATTCCTTTTCTAAGTTCTGAGAGTGTGAGGATATTAAACAAAAAAATTGTAGAAGAGACAAAAAATATCCAGTTCTTCAAAAATTCAGGACTCAGCTACAAGAGACATCCAGATATTAAATATGTTCAGATGGAATACTAAACCAATACATATTATCAAAAACTGTCTTCCCTCCTCCCACTGGTGTTAACATTTGAGAAAACACTTGTATGATTCTTTCTCCTTCCCTCCTCTCTCCATCTTTCTAGAAGCAGCAAATTTTTTTTGAGTAATAACAAAGCAGAAAATCTGGAGTCTTGTGGACACTCACATAATTCTGCATCAAGTCTGGATGGTTTCTTTCGATGCCATCATCCAGGATGGTGACCACAACATTCTTTCCAGTGTAACCTCTCTTCCAAGCACCTACTATATTCATATCTGATTGGCAATGGTGGGTGTTGTCACTGCAGTGCTGAGGAGAGAAGAGGAGATAAAGATATTGGATGCTGGAGATTACTGAGCAGTGATGGGTTGAGATACTACCCTAGTTACATTAACATTACCATTTAAAGAGGCACATGAAAATATTGATTTGAATAGCAATTATACAACATCAACACCTTCACATAGACAGAAAACAATTTTAAAAGAAATGCAAATTATATAAAAACTGCTAGTCCTGCTTATTTATCTTTCTGATTACTCTTCATGCTAAGCAATACAAAAGGGAAGCATTCAGTTGTACTGAATTTGAAATATCTGAATTAAAAAAAAAAAAAACAACAAACCATATGTGGATAAAAGTAGACAAAAGCCTGTACAGAAATTGTCATGGAAAAAACCCCCTCCAACCCTTGCTTTTTAGAGCTTACGTGCTGTACAAGTTCTTGACAGAATGTTTGGAAACTAATCAAGATTCATTTCTAGCTACAAAAGAAGGCTTTGGCAGGTTTTGTGCCGTATCAGCAGGAGATGAGCCGCAGTTAAGAACCTGTAATGAAAACATCACCCCGAAAAACTTGCATTTTAGGGGGTTGGATGAATTGTAGATAGTGTTGATTGAGAGCAGCCTGGGGCACAGCTTTCAGAGCAACCAAGTCCACTGTGATAGAGAAAGAAAGTTTAGGGTACATTAAAACTGAAAGCCTCTTCCTAGACACGAATGCATCCAGCTCATGTGAAGAAATCTGGCTTGCCATGGCAATGAGACATGACCCTCAGGTATTTGTAATGCCCCATTAGCTACTCTAATTCACACACAGAGAGCCCTCCCCTGTGGAATGAGTTCAACGAGCCTCTCTCATCAGTACTGCTTTCCTCTAGCTCCACCAGGCTCAGACAGAGCAACATGCAAAAAAAGCAAAAAGAGGGGGTACGCGGAAGTGTAAAGGCAAAGGGTGTGAGGAAGAAAAGAGATATTTAAAAAGGAACTTGTATCATAGCAATAGTGGCCATAGAGCATGCTCCATCTCACTCCCTGCCCCACTGCCTCATGTGCCCACTTCAGCCCCATGTCCCCACTTCAGCCTCATGTCTTGTCACTCTACAATTTGTAACGAGTAAATACACTTGGAGGGGTGCACGCCACCTTGACTTAGTCTTTCCCTCTCCTCCAGTCAGCACACTGAAGAACCATTAGCAATCCTATGTGCAAACTGATTTCTATTAAATCATAATTTCTCCTTTTTCTCCAGTTAACCACCCAAATCAGAGGCTTTAAGAGTGGTTATTTGCTATTACTAAAGCAAGACTATATTATTAGGAGCTATATATATACATACATAGTATAAGATCTCAGGGTCTTTCCCTTGTGCCTGCAAATATCTGTCTCTCTCTGTTTATCCACCCCTGCACAAAGGACTTCAGGGACCAGTTCCAAGGAATGTGTAGCTTTTGTTCTGTGTATTGCTTGGAAATGCTCATGCTGCTGGCTTTATGAAATTAATTACAGTGTAAACTTGCCATCTGAATGTAATGGTTCCACACATGAGGATTTCTAATGTACAAACAAGAAGGTTAAACAAAGTTAATGTTTCCAGGTATATTTGTCTTTTTCAAAATGTTATGAAATTAAATATGAGAAAATACCTGCACAAGTTTTTAATATCATCTGCCACATTTTGCTATGTGAAGAGAAAGAGATAGGAAGGTGGAAGCACCAGCCTCTAGCCACAGGGTAAACCCAGGAGTGAGCTACAATGGGCAATCAGGAGTCCTGGCTCTGACCTTCAATGAGATTTACTAGGCCATTACCCCTTTTCTGAAATGCCAAATGACCCTTGGCTGCTTTGCTCTCTGTCTTGTCCTCTCTTACTAGGGGATGAGCCTGTTATTTTGCTTTCATGCCAGGCAAACCACACAGGCTGAGCAAGCATATGGGTATTTTAATCCCCATTCCTTTGCAAACTCTTTGGATCTCTGCCAGATGGTCATCAGTACTTCCCTTAATGAGTCCATTGCCCTCACTTGCCCTATTTGAATTTTTGCTTTTGTGGTGGTGGCTGAACGGGGCTTTGCTACACACATGGAAACAACCACAAAAGACGTTTCTAGCTTTACTGTGTGCTCTGATGATTCTCTCAAGAGAGACATAAAGTTAAATTGATAAAGCAGGGGTAAAGCAGTCATAACTGTGGTCCTACTTACGACTTTGGTACACAGCATATGCAACATAAGGATACAAAACGTAAAGGCAGCAAAACTGCATCCAAATGGGAGCAGTCCAACAGTAGATGAGGGGTTCAGTTATTACAGTTACAATAAATAACTTCTTCTCATATCCTAATTAAAATAGCATTCCTTGGGTTTTTTCATCTGTATTCCTTACTATTACTTCTTCTATCAATTATTTATTTATGGGCTTTTTTCTCTGTTCTGTTTCTAGCCTTATTTTTCTCTTCCAGTACTGTCTTTTACCACTGAAATTCCAGTTTTGTTTAATTCAACATCTAATCTCAGATTCCTGTATTTTAATCACAAATTATACCTACCCCCAGTTTCGTGTCTGATTTTCTTCAGATAAATCAGAATGGGCATTTTCCTCTCAAAGCAGTATGATTTGTCTTTAATCAAGAACACTTTTAAATCTTAGAAGTGTGATTGCTCTGCAAGTATTGTCTTATATGGTATATGGTACAGATATCCCATTCCACAGTGAACAGCATCTAATATGGCATCTGTTACCTGGTTTCACTTGCATTCTTTCCTGTCCCCTTGCACTGGTTTTGGCTGGCATAGAGTTAGTTCTCTTCACAGTGGTTAGTATGGGGCTGTGTTTTGGATTTGTGGTGAACAGAGTGTCAGTAAAACAGGGATGTTTCCATTATTGCTTAGCAGTGCTTACCAGAGCCAATGCCTTTTTCCCTCTTCACATCACTCCTTCAGTGAACAGGCTGGGGATGGAAAAGAAGTTGGGAGGAGACACAGTTGGGACAGGTGACCTCAGCTGATCAAAGGGATATTCCAGACCATAGGGTGTCATGCTTAGTACACAGAGCTGAGGGGAGAAGCAGGAAGAGGGAAATGTCCCGAGGGATGGCATTTGTCTTCCCAAGTCATTTTTACATGATGAAGCCCTGCTTCCTGGAGATGGTTGAACACCTGGGAAATGGTGAGTGTATTCCCCGTTTTGTTTTGCTAGTGTGTGTGCAGCTTTAGCTTCTTCTGTAAAACTGTTTTTATCTCAATACATAAGTTTTCTTGCTTTTACCCTTCTGATTCTCTCCCCGATCCCACTGGTGGGAGAGTGAGTAAGCAGCTATCCTGTGCTTAGTTGCTGGATTGGGTTAAAATCCCTCTTTCCTTCAAAAAACATTTCCTGCAAGGAAATTTCCTGAGTTCCATTCTATAATTTTTCTTTAACCATGTGTTGCTTCTCTACCACCAATCCAAAGTACATTGTCAGGCTGTTAACAGAGGGCTGTTTTTCAATTAATTTGGAAGCACTGTTTCAAATTAGAGGGTTACCCAAATAAAAATCTAATAAATACCTGTAATGATAATAAAAATTATGTGATCCAGAGTGACTGACTTTTGTATCAATGGACAAGTACTGAATTTTATGGCTCATTTCCAACCTATTTTTGCTGTTCTTTCTTTTTGGAATAAAAACAAACTTTGCCATGATAATGTACAAATACAGTGGTTGGAAGTTCTTATTAGGTCTGTCAATCTTTGAGCTGCTGTTTTCTGAATTTTAAAGGGAACATAGACTATTCTACTGGGTTTTCTTCCTCTCAAAACAGATAAAGTAATTCAGAAATTTCCTGCATTGGTACCATGACTAGACAACTACATTAAACCAGCACTATTTCAACATACATTGTTTTCAGGCATTGCCTGGAGAATAACACCAAAAGGAACAAACAATTTCTTGCCCAGTTATTTAGAGTCATTTTACTGAGATTTTTAAAAGGCATTCGAAAGATGATGTTTTCCTTTGGACTGTTTAATTTGAAAATGTTAATGATACAACAAATAGTATTTAAAAGAAACCTTGTGTGAAGTTGAAAAACTTTTGAAGTACACACAGGAAGGAAGAGAGCCATCATAAGAAAAATTTCAAATATTGAACTTTTCTCATACTTGAAATTCAGTGCTTAGGAGCATAAAAAGACAAAATATAACTTATTCTAGATATATCTTTGATACCTTTGAACAGACATTTTGGAAGTCTGCCTTTTCACAATTAACAAGCAGACATAACATTAGAAAATTTTTCTGAAGTTTGCATGTTGCAGTCAGTATCAGACAGGGTCCTGGATTCTCACAGCTATATTGTGACATTGTCTCTAAAAACTACTTTATGGTCATTATCATTATCTGAGTGTGTCTGCTGCAGTAGCTTTTATAGTTGGAGTCTTGGTATATCCAGTTAGAAAACATGAAAAAAACTCAACAGTTAAACTGAAAAATCAAGAACATATCAATGATCAATATATTTTGGAATTCCAGAGATTATAATCAACTTACATGAACAACAACTGTAAAATTCTGTTTTGTCTTGCTTTGCAATTCCTATTAGTCTGCAAAAACAGAGTAGAAACCGAAGTTTCTAATTCTGTGACATGCAGTTTCTCAGAAATGGCATATTGTGCCCTCAGTCTTCCTGAGGTACCTTGCACTGGTTTCCTGCAGTTTGGGGTTAGAAGGAGTTCTTTGGCAAAAGATCTAGTCAATATCTAAGGGGATATAGTGAAACCCAACATGCTCATCAGAATGACATAATTTTAAAGACCAATTTTGAGTTTGAGAAGTCCTACATCTCATTTAGTGGAACAGTACCTACGCTTCTGACCCCAGGAAAGCTCTGAATTACTAGACCTCAGTCAGGGATTAGAAAAGATAGACTGAGTATTGAGAAGAACAGCAATAACAACAACGAAGTCTGGTTTCATTAGAGCAGTATGAAACGTTCTTTGGCGCAGACAGAAACAAGAAGACTACAGTCATGTTCTCTATATCACAGGGTTTTGTCAACTACTAACCTACAAGCACAGAGAGGACAGAAGTTGCACAAAATTGCTTGTAGAGGAACAAAGACAGTCAAGGACCTATGGCTTGACCTTTATGAACATAAGCAGAGAGAAGCCGGACACACAGGGCTGATTCTGACATTCTGTGGAGTTAAAGAAGTGACTATCTACCTCTTCTGTGAAGGGAGTGTCATGTAGGGCTTTTGGTACTCCTGACTGGTCTAGGCAAATGCACAGGCAACAAACTTCCTAAGCTTTTTCATAGAGGACACATCCTAATGCTATCTTCAGCTTTCTGAGGTACAGGTTTATGCAGTGTTTTAAGATAAAACTTGCTAATTATTATCTCTTTTCCTGAAATAAAAGATAAATATTTTTTGTTATGCTTTTCATGTGATCCAATTTTAAAGTGGAATGAAAGAAGCAAGCAAGATAGTAATCAAGAGAGTTGGAAAGCTAGGGTCCTTCTTATTAAAATGGCTGCTTTAATGTAATAAAATTCATGAAAACAGGTTTTAAAGGGTATCTAGTTTTGTTAAGACAATGTGATCTACTGAAATGATTTTTTGGCTTCTCTAGAGTAAGCACTTGAAAGCTACATTTTCTAAGCAGACTATTAAAAGAATGTTTCTTTCTAAAACTATTTATCACATTAAAAAATTATTTTATCACAAAAAATAGATGACCAAAGAAGAATTTTTAGAAGCAGAAGGTGTACTTGCAGATTTTTTTTTCTCAGACATAACCTGATACCTAGTGCATGATAAACCGCAGTTGCTAACTGTATCAGAAAAGTATTTCCTTCTGAGTTACATCTTTAAAGAATTTCTCATTTTATTGCACACTATATTTTTAAGCTCTAGCAGGAGCAGGCAGATAATATAAAATCTGATTAATCTCAAATACAAAATTATTTTGCATTAAGTATTATCTGACTTCTGGAGTCATGCTTTACTGTACTGCTACTTTGTTTTTACTCTGAGTGTGTATCAAGAGAAATACTTCCAGACTGCATCATATTAATTATATTAAATATTTAATACCAATTTATTGCTTGTGCAACTTCAGAGGTTTAGTTAATTTACTTCCAAGATGAATTGGTTCTTAAGCTTCACTGATTCATTAACAAACAAAGAGTACAGTTAGAGGTCAATAAAACAATCACAGACATACACTATTCTTTGCCTGTTTAAGCAATGAAGGAGAACAGGAAATCAATATAAGAGGACTTCTTATATTCATAAGAATATTTGATGGCTACAGATACACAAGAATAGTTTACAAAACTATATATTTGGGTTTTTGAAGTGAAAAATAAGGTGTTCATAAATGTTATTTTTTGGCTGTGATTAAACTGCTATTCTTAACAAAAACAGAATAATTCATAATGTGTTAAAATTGTATGCGAGACAAGCCCATCACTTTTTCACCACTGGCACTTTTGAAAGTCAGTACTGGTATTTTTTCTGTAAACTGTGTGCTAGCTTATATATGAATCAGTTTAGGGAAGCCCTGTATGTCCATGTTGCACAAGCTGATGACAGTGCACCCTTTTTAGGAGTAGGAAGCTCCCCTGCTTCTAGGTCTTCAGACAGCAAAGCTTCTCTCCCAGCTGCTGAGGTCTCCATTAGCACATCTGCCTCTAGTCCTGTTTCTTTCCCTTTCTGATGGCAACTAGAGAGATTCCTTAAAGGCCAAGAAAAAAGTAGCTAAAAATGCCTTATGGTTTTTGTGCACATTCTGCCACCTTCACTAAGAGGCAAATATGACAAGTTTCATTTAAAAACACTGTGAAAGGTTCACCACAATAATAATTACAAAGTAGTATAGTAATAGTAATAATAATAATAAAAATAATAAATTACAATATTAATAATAATAATAATAGTAATAATAAATGGCATATTACACCTGGTGCATCTTGTATATCCTTGAATGACTGCTCAGATGTCAAGAGTCATGTGCCTAAAGGTATGTGTGAATGTATGGACAGTCCCTGGTAAGCATTGGGAGAAATATAAAAACAGTATGCAGAACATCTTGGCGAGTCAGAGAGAGGTAAAAAAAGTAAACAATTTCTTGTGGCTACTGCCAAAAAATGTCAGAAGGAAAGAAGCATGCATGGAAATATATCTCTGTATGTGGCCATATTCTTTCAAGATCACTGTAGAATGCCTTACTCCTATTATTGATACCACCACTACTATATAAGTAGCCTACTTAGCATGAAAAAGCCAGGAAGTAGATCAAAAGTTAATGCATTTTCACCTGCCGAAAGTCCTGTGTATGAAAAAAAAAAAAAAAGGAACTTCTTTTACTAATTAGACGGAGTACGTGAAAAGAACAGTTGCTCCCTGGCCTCAGCGGTGGACTGCCAACCCTGGGGATACAGTGTTCATGAAGGATGAATACTCCCTCAGAGAGACAATTCTTTCCATTTTGCCATTTTATGTTGCCTTTGACTCATATTTTTATTTGACCTCTTCTAAATCACAAAAAGAAAGAAAAATAGGACTTTTACAGTCCAAAGACGCTTGTTTTTATGCTTCAGTTCATGCAGTTGCAGTTCTCTGGTAAGACCAAATATCTCTCTCTCTCCCCCTCCCCTTGATATTTTCATTATTTCTAAGATAACAATTAAAGAGAGATGGTAAACATTGTTTTAAAATAGTTTTCATAAGTTTCTAAAGATTTTTGTTATACTACTTAAAGACAGACTCTTCACAATTTACTTTTTAAGCTGTTTTCAAGTCAAAGACCATTACTTCTACATCATTTGTTAAGGATCATGGGAGAGGAAGGTGGTTTTATTTAGACTTTGAGTAAACATATGTGACAGAATTGAAATAACTGCATGGAGAGAAGGCCCTGAGCAGATGGCTTCGATTAAGCACTAACCTGCTAAGAGACTGATTGATGAAAGTGGGAGGAGCCTGGGGCTTACACAAATCCACTTCCCTCTCCTTTTCCTTCTTTTCATTTTACAGGGAAAAGGGAAGAGTAGTGCTTGAGAATATGTTATTTTGGGAATGCAGGAAGGGTTCCCTACCCTTCCTGGGGTAGGGAACTCATTTAGGATGGATCAGGAAACTTATTTCTTTAAGAATGTTATGAACTTGTAGGGATGAGAAAACTTGCAAGGAAAGAGATGACGAGATGTTGACTGAACGATTGTACCCAACTTTTAAGGACTCTTGCACTACTGCAGTCCTTTTTTCTCTCTTTTATGTTGTGGTCTGATCCCCCTGATCCATGAGGCAAAAGCCTGGTGACATCTGGTGTTAATGGCTGCATGTCCTGAGGGGAGAAGGAGAGAGAGAGGGACAGGAGAGGGAGGGATGTGAGACAACAGGACTTGTTCAGGAGGCTGAAGGAAAGATACATATCCTACTCCTTCTCAAGGAACAAAAGCAGGTAGTAAATGCAGGGCACTTATGTGTCAGAATACGAAGACAGACACATATTCCATTACTAGTAATGGAGAAGGCATGTGGCATTTCTGAGGCTGGAACTGTTTCACAGTGCATTCACTTCAGGAATAAACATCTATGCTACTCGATACCTAGAAGCCTTTTCCCTAAGAAACATAAAAGCCATCAGGTTATTCTAACCTTGGTCCATTATTTGCTTGGTTGATCTATCAGAGAAGATTGTAACTTGCCAGAGGACAAACTTTAAGCTCATGAAACTACTCTCTTAAGACAGAAGTATGGAAATCACTTCATACCCTTCTTAGCCTTATAAAAGTGTTTAATTTGACACTGGAAATGCATGCTGTGAAAATTCATTAAGAGCAGAGGGATCAGACTAAGATGAATGGCTGCTATTTTAGTTTGCCTACAGGGAAGTAAGTGCCGTAGGCACCAATAGGTGCCTTTTCACTATTTGAGAATACTATGGTTGATGAATGCAAGGCCTACTGTGTAGAGTAAGTGACACCTGGGAAGATGAGGCCCAGCCACTAGAGAGGGTGGCTAGTTATATTTTGCAGCTGAGATCATCTGGCATAAATGGGAGAACTAGCCCAGAGAAGCTAGGGAGGCCTGGGAAGGAAAATGAAAGACTACTCAAGAACAACAACAAAAAAATGAAAAACCTAACAACAAAAGAAACCCCAAAGTTTTGCATAAGAATAAGAAGTATTACACAATTACTCTTGTTACTGTCTCATGAAATTGGACTTGATTAGATGTTGACATTCCTCTGCAATGCTGAAGGTTAGTCCAGAGATTTATGACACAGCTGTGCATGAAAGACTATGCAAAATAGACAACAAATGTAAAAATATTGTCAAAATTGCAAAGGATCTTACAAGAAATCTCAGCAGAATGTCAGGATTCAAGCTATCTTAGAAAATACTGATATTGCAGAAAGGTTCTGGAGAAGTCCAATGTATTTGCAAACACTGTTTTTATGGAGAACTGGACACAGACTTACGTCTATTGAGCTTTCTAGTAAGAGATCTTTAAGGGTCTTGGGGAGCTGCTGCTAAACAAAATCCTGACTTTATCACTAAAGCCACATAGATTCCATTGATTGCATCAGTGCTATGAAGGAACTTCTCCCAGCTGCAAATAAAGTAATTGGAACTAATCTGAGAACACAGTTTTGAATTAATACTAGAGGAATGTATTCCTCTAGACAGACAGAATACACAACCTCAATGTAAGCACTTTTTATGCACATCAAAGACCCAAAAATATAATTTGTCTAACAACAAATGGAGGAAAATCACACTCATGTCTGTAGACATATAGAGCCTGGGCGTAGGGAAGTCTCTACATTAAAATGATATCCATTCATTATAACTGTCTCAGAATTTGCAGATATCTTTACAAATTCAGGAAGTCTGCAGAGGAAACACTCAAAGAAAGTACTAAAGAAAGCTGTGACCAGTGCATTGTCAGGAGTGAAAAATATATACAGTCAGAAATAAACTAAAGGTAAGAGTTCTTAATTTTATGATTGTTGACAATTCCTCTGTGTTCACCACTTTTCTTGGTACTACAGCTATAAAATATTCTTGTACTTGTTATATTTATACTGAGAGCGCTATATATATAACACTCTCTGCATCCTACCTTGTCGTCCCTATAATAATTATCTGTATCTTTTGTGATTCCTGCTAATTGGCCTTCTGATCTCAGCTTACTCCATTTTCACACCTGAGCTTTAAATGGATTATCTTTTCCCTCCTTATTACGTTTCTCCTACTGGCTCTGCCGTTTAACTGAAAATACTATTTTAAACTGAATGTGTGCAAAAATATGTTGCAAAGTCAGAAAAGCTCTTCCAAATAAAAGGGGAAATTATCAGTAAACTACTTTTATCCAGTAAACTACTTTTTTTCCAGCTGTTATGTTCTACTGTGGAAACAAACCATGGTACAAAAACATTTTTCTTAAAAACTGTAGTGAGATCTTTGGATCCTTTAGAGATGTATTATGGTTTGAGCCTGGCCA